>SJYT01056395.1:11289-26256 GCA_006410635.1 Cephalophus harveyi
GTCTGGCTGAAAAAAATTTCTTTTATCTTTCATGGGTACTCTGAGATATTTTATATTTGTTAATTTGCTCTTTTATTATTTCTTTACTTAACAAATATTTAAGAAGTATGCTACAACAAAAGCGTTTTCCTAGTGGCTCAGTGGTAAAGAAGCCCCCTGCAATGTAGGAGACATGGATTTAATCCCTGGGTTGGGAAGATCCCCTGGAGGAAGATATGGCAACCCACTCCAGTATTCTTGCCTAGAGAATCCTATGGATAGAGGAGCCTGGTGGGCTGCAGTCCATGGGGTCACAAAGAGTCAGACACGACTGAAGTGACTGAGCATGCATACACATGTTACAGCAAACACTAGAATAAAGGGTAATGAAGTTTTGACTATGTAGCCAGGTCTGCTTTTACAATTGATAATATGGCAGCAGAAAGCAATGGTACATTGGCTCACAGGCCAGTTTCCTTGCTTGAGAGTCACTCACCTGAGAGGACTGTGTTATTTTTTCAGGAGGCATGAGTTGAAGAATTAATATGCAGCTTAACAGGCTGAGCAGGGGTTCTTTCCTCTTTAGGAATATGGAGCCCAAATTGAAAAATAACCATATCAACCCCACCCCTATATCGCCTTGTGGAAGATTAAGATGAAGCCCTGTTCAAATCAGCTTAAGTAGAAGGCAATGGATGTATTTCATTTTCTAGTACACAGTTAGCCAAACAAGTTGTTAATAACTGTGCCCCAGGAGACAAGATTTCCACTAGGAATGCTATCGTTTACCAAGAGGATGGAAGCTGAAAGTCTATTTGGGTGACTGCTGGGAGAGTTCCTCCTTCATGCTGAAGGTGAACACCAGCATCATAAACAGATCATACGGCATGCTTGAGAAGGAGAAAGAGCTTAAGGCGTGTTTCTCCAGACACTATAGAAGTCTAGAGATAGAAGAGTTGTTGGAGTTAATGGAGGAAGTGAGAATAAAAGAGAACAGAATGTGAAGATTTCAGTAATATGAGAGGAATACACATCTGGCAATAGGAGAAGCAGAAAGGAAGAGGAGAAAAGGGGAAGGAAGAAAAAGAATGAGCGAATATGAAGGAGAGGGAGAGAGAAGAAATTGACCAGGGCACAAAGAAATGCCATTCTGTGCCCCTGGAGACATTCTTTGAAGGGTCTCTTTTTTTATTTTTTTTGAAGAATTCCAAAACAAGAAACATCCCCAACTCTGAAAGCTGGAAGGAAATCTGCTACTGGTCCTGTGAGGAAACAGCATTTTTGATAGCTGATGATATTGTGTATCGTCTCTTGGGGAGGTTGGGGGCTGCTTCTTCAAGCATGTCTCTAAGACATGGGTATAGGGCCATGGAAAAAGGGCAGGAGCAGAATCAGAAGTACTGAAGCTTGACTGTAGATAAGAACTTTAGTAATGTGTTTAGCTTCTCTAAATAGCCTAGTTTCTACATGAATGGGCTAATGTCCTTTATAAAGTTTTTTTATTGTGAGGGTTATGTGAAACAGTTGGCATATCACAGGAGCATCAAAGTGTGATTTCCATGTTAATGTGTTATTTCTATCTTCCTAAGATTTTTTCAGAGATCAAGTGGTGATACATAGTTGATGTGGGGGTGAATGATAATCTCATGAAAAAAAATGGAGGTATATTTACAGCGTACAATTTTTCTTGTGTAGGAAATTCCAAAGTTTGGGTTCATAACTGAAGTTTGCATTCCTACTGACAGTTGAATCTTTCAGACAGACAGAGAACAAATGCAGAGTGAAAGGTATGTTTTGCATATGCTATAATAGTTTTCTGAGGTACTTCTGGCTTTTAGTTAGGTGTGGGGTTAAGGATGGAGTGCAATCCAGAAAGACCAGCTTTCATTGAAGGGTGTGAATGCTAAGAGATGGGGATCATTGGGGTATCTTAGAGGCTGCCTTCCTCAATAACCAAGAAAGAAAGAAAGTGAAGTCGCTCAGTTGTGTCCGACTCTTTGTGACCCCATGGACTGTAGCCTGCCAGGCTCCTCCATCCATGGGATTTTCCAGGCAAGAGCACTGTAGTGGGTTGTCATTTCTGTCTCCAGGGGATCTTCCCAACCCAGGGACTGAGCCCAGGTCTACTGCATTATAGGCAGATGCTTTGCTGTCTGAGCCACCAGGGATGATCCCCCAGTAACCAAATCCTACTTTTAACAAGCCCATGAAGGTAGCTGGAATTACTGCCATTGTCAGGAAGGACCCAATTGGAACTCTTCCCAGATATGTATCACCCCAGTGCCATTCAATTTGAGCATAGGGTGGGAAAAAGCAAAGCGATCATTAATAAGGCATCTAAACATTACTGTGAAAATAATGAAGTTAAAACAGCAAATATTATCTACTTTCAGTAGAACCTTGCCTAACATTAATGACTCTGATTTGCTACATAGTCTACAAGAGGGTCTAAATAATTTAAATCCTCTCGGGGATGTATCCACACTTATTGGAACTACTTTTGGGAACACTGCACTTATATTGTTTTTATGCTGTATTGCTTCTTTAGTCTTCCGGTGCTGGCGCAGAAGGCAACAACTAAAAAAGGAAAAGCAATGCCTGCAAGCCGCTTTACAAATTGCTATTGCATCTAAGAAATAAGGGGGTGATGTAGGAGACCAACAGTGGTCTGAGAATGGATCAGATAGGGAAGCAGGAGCGTGCCTGCACACAGGGCCTCCTGCCAAGAAGCCTGTACACGAACCCCTAAGGGTTCAGGACCCGCTCGCATACGAGGAGTCTCACGCCCTCCCTGATGAGTAGGAGGAAGCTGGGGTCCTGGACAGGCTTCTTAGTAAACATGTGAAGGTCACTTTCTCCCTCTGTGCTGAAATCATAATTTTGTACTCATATGGTAAAAGAATGCAGTGCTTTACATCTTGGATTGCTTCCCAGAACTGGACTATAAAAATAAACTGCAAGGGGGCTTGCACAGATTTGTTCCTCCGGCCGGAGTTGTGTGTATGTCTGTCCTTTGTGTGTTTGTGTCTGTGTCTCTTTGTCATTTCACTCGCGACAGACCTCAGGGACCCTTTTGCGTGGCCTCAGGAAATGCCAGTCTCCGTGCGAGTTGAGAGAGGCTCCTTGGGATTCCTCTAAAGTCGGTGCCGGGTCCTAAGTCCCCTTCTGGAGCCGAAGCTGGAACCAGAGATTTCTTCTCCAGTGCTGGCATGGAACTTGGGGTTTCTCTGGATTCTCTCAAGGGGAGTCAGGACTTGTCTCCTGTGGTTGCATACACGTCCACTTTCCTCCCGAGCTGTAGCTGCAGTGTCAGGCTTCCCCTCGACTTGACCCCAGGATCTCTGTCTTTCCCTCGAATGGCACAGTACTGTGGCACGAGCCACCGTGGTGTGAGGTGATATGTAGGTGACACTCGATGTAGTGCAGGGAATCAGATTAATCTGGAGTGGACTGAGACATCTGGGGGACTTTAAGTATGTTGACCGCACTCCTGGAGATCTCGGCTTTCCTGTTAGAGTGCCACCTCTTGAGATTTGACGGGAACGGCGGGAATCACTTCCCGAAGAAGCAGGGAAAAAGACCCTCATCTCAAGCTCACGATGGGGAAACGAGGCTCCTCCTGAGGTGTGCCGGGACCCTTCGTGTTCCTCCCGCGAGGGGACAGGTATGTCGGGGAACTTCTTGAGTTGCAGCAAGGGTGGGAAGGACCCTTGCGAGGTTCAAGTGGGAAGGCATGTTTTCCCTCATGAAGCCAGAGCAGAAAAGGGCCTCATCTCGCCTGCAGGGGAGAACCTCCTGGTTTTTCTCGAGGTGCGGCATGTCCATCTCGAGTTACGATGGGTACCTCAGGGACCTGCTGGCGTGGTCTCAGGAAAGGCCAGTCTCCATACTAGTTGTGAGGGGCCCCTCGGGATTCCTGTCCAGTCAGTGTCGGGTCTTAGGTACCCGTCCGGAACTACAGCCAGAACCTGAGGTTTCCTCTCCAGTGCTGACTGGGATTTGGGGTTCCTCTGGAGTCTCCACAGGAGAATCAGGACTCTTCTCAATTGGAGACATCCCCGTACGTTTTCCTCCCAAGCTGTAGCAGCAGTGTCAGGCTTCCCGACGAGTTTTCACAGGGATCTGTGGCTTTCCCTCGAGGTGCCACAGGGCTGTCGCAGATGCCACCGTGGTGTGATTCGATAATCAGGGTGACCTTCGAGGCAGTGCAGGGAAATCAGGTTCATCTGGAGAGGACTGAGATATTTGGGGGTCTGTTAGAATGGTGGCATGACCCCTGGAGTTCCTCTCGACTTTCCTGTTGAGAGCACGCCCTCTTGCTGTGTGACAGGAACACCAGAAACCTTTTCTGTCGAAGCAGGGAAAGGATCCCTCATCAGGAGCGGAGGAGGGGGAAAGGGTCCTCCACTTTAATTGTGGTGAGACCCTCAGTGTTCCTCTCGATTGGAGATGATTATGTCGGGGATCTTCTTGAGTTGTAGCAAGGCTGTGAAGGACCCTTTGAGGTTCAGGAGGGAAGGCCGGTTTTCTCTTGGGATGCCACAGCAGAAAACTACCTCATCTCGCCTGGAGGGGAGAACCTCCTGGTTTATCTCGAGTTGCGGCAGGTCCCTCTCGAGTTAGGAAGGGGTCCTCAGGGACCCTCTTGCGTAGCCTCAAGAAACGCCAGTCTCTGTGTGAGTTGAGAGGGGCTCCTCGGGATTCCTCTCCAGTTGGTGACGGGTCCTAAGGCCCCGTCTGGAGCCGAAGCTGGAACCTGAGGTTTCCTCTCCAGTGCTGGCATGGATTTTGGGGTTTCTCTGTAGTCTCTCAAGGGGAGTCAGGCCTCGTCTCCTGTGGTTGCATGCACGTCCGCTTTCCTCCCGAGATGTAGCTGCAGTGTCAGGCTTCCCCTCGACTTGACCCTGGGATCTCTGTCTTTCCCTTGAGATGCCACAGGCCTGTTACATGAGCCACCATGGTGTGAGGTGATACGCAGGTGACACTGGAGGTAGTGCAGGGAAATCAGGTGCATCTGGAGTGGACTGAGACATCTGAGGGAATTTTGGTATGTTGGCACAACCCCTGGAAATCTCGGCTTTCCTGTTGAGAGTGCCACCTATTGAGATGTGACGGGAACGGCGGGAATCCTTTCCCGACGAAGAAGGGAAAAAGACTCTCATCTCGAGCTCACGATGGGGAAACGAGGCTCCTCCTGAGGTGGGCCGGGACCCTTAGTGTTCCTCCCGCATGGGGACTGGCATTTCGGGGAACTTCTTGTGTTGCAGCAAGGGTGGGAAGGATGCTTGCGAGGTTCAAGTGGGAAGGCATGATTTCCCTCATGATGCCACAGTAGAAAAGGGGCTAATCTCGCTTTCAGGGGAGAACCTCCTGGTTTGTTTCTAGTTGTGGCAGGTCCCTCTCGAGTTACAACAGGGACCTCAGAGACCTGCTGACTTGGCCTCAGGAAAGACCAGTCACCATACGAGTTGTGAGGGGTCCTTCGGGATTCCTGTCCAGTCAGTGTCGGGTCTTAGGTACTCGTCTGGAAATTCAGCCAGAACCTGAGGTTTCCTCTCCAGTGCTGACATGGATCTTGGTGTTCCTCTGGAGTCTCCACAGCAGAGTCAGGACTCTTCTCAAGTGGAGACATACACGTCCATTTTTCTCCCAAGCTGGAGCATCTGTGCCAGGCTTCCTGACGAGTTGACATAGGGATCTGTGGCTTTCCCTCGAGGTGCCACAGGGCTGTCGCAGATGCCACCATGGTGTGATTCGATGTTCAGGGTGGCCTTCGAGGCAGTGCAGGGAATTAAGGTTCATCTGGAGTGGACTGAGACATTTGGGGGTCTTTTGGAATGGTGGCATGACCCCTGGAGTTCCTCTAGACTTTCCTGTTGAGAGCACGCCCTCTTGCTGTGCTTTGGGAAAGCCAGAATCGTTTCCTGTCGAAGCAGGGAAATGATCCCTCATCAGGAGTGGTGGAGGGGGAAACGGGGCACCTCTTGAGTTGTGGTGGGACCCTCAGTGTTCCTCTCGATTGTAGATGGTTATGTCGGAGAACATCTTGAGTTGTATCACGCCTCTGAAGGACCCTTTGAGGTTCAGGAGGGAAGGCCGGTTTTCTCTTTGGATGCCGCATCAGAAAAAAGCCTCATCTCCCCTGGAGGGGAGAACCTCCTGGTTTTTCTCGAGTTGCGGCAGGTCCCTCTCGAGTTACAACGGGGACCTCAGGGACCCTCTCGCGTGGCCTCAGGAAAGGCCAGTTTCCGTGCGAGTTGAGAGGGCACTTCGAGAATCCTCTCCAGTCAGTGCTGGGTCCTAAGTCCCCGTCTTTAGCTGAAGCTGGAACCTGAGGTTTCCTCTCCAGTGTTGGCATGGAACTTGGGGTTTGTCTGCAGTCTCTCAAGGGGAGTCAAGCCTCGTCTCCTGTGGTTGCATGCACGTCCGCTTTCCTCCCGAGATGTAGCTGCAGTGTGAGGCTTCCCCTATACTTGACCCCGGGATCTCTGTATTTTCCTCGAGAAGCCACAGGCCTGTGACACGAGCCACCACCTTATGAGGTGATATGCAGGAAACACTCGAGGTAGTGCAGGGAAATCAGGTTCATCTGGAGTGGACTGAGACATCTGGGGGACTTTAGGTATGTTGGCACGAACCCTGTAAATCTCAGATTTCCTGTTGAGAGCGCCACCTCTTGAGATGTGACGGGAATGGTGGTAATCCTTTCCCGACGAAGCAGGGAAAAAGACGCTCATCTCGAGCTCACGATGGGATAACGAGGCTCCTCCTGAGGTGTGCCGGGACCCTTCGTGTTCCTCCCACGTTGGGACTGGCATTTTGCGGAACTTCTTGTGTTGCAGCAAGGGTGGGAAGGACGCTTGCGAGGTTCAAGTGGGAAGGCGTGATTTCCCTCGTGATGCCACAGCAGAAAAAGGCCTCATCTCGCCTGCAGGGCAGAACCTCCTGGTTTTTTTCGAGTTGTGGCAGGTCCCTCTCGAGTTACGACAGGGACCTCAGGGACCCGCTGACGTGGCCTCAGGAAAGACCAGTCACCATACGAGTTGCGAGGGGCCCCTCTGGATTCATGTCCTGTCAGTTTCGGGTCCTAGGTACTCATCTGTAACTGCAGCCAGAACCTGAGATTTCCTCTCCAATGCTGACATGGATCTTGAGGTTCCTCAGGATTCTCCACAGGAGAGTCAGGACTCTTCTCAAGTGGAGACATACACGTCCGTTTTCTTCCCAGATGTAACAGAAGTGTCAGGCTTCCCGATGAGTTGAAACAGGGATCTGTGGCTTTCCCTCGAGGTGCCACAGGGCTGTCGCAGATGCCACCATGGTGTGATTCGATGTTCAGGGTGACCTTCGAGGCAGTGCAGGGAATTCAGGTTCTTCTGAGATAGACTGAGACATTTGGGGGTCTTTTGGAATGGTGGCATGAACCCTGGAGTTCCTCTCGACATTCCTGTTGAGAGCATGCCCTCTTGCTCAGTGAAGGGAATGCCAGAATCCTTTCCTGTCGAAGCAGGGAAAGGATCCCTCATCGGGAGCAGAGGAGGGGAATGGGGGCTCCTCTTGAGTTGTGGTGGGACCCTCAGTCTTCCTCTCGAGTGGAGATGGATATGTCGGGGAACTTCTGGAGTTGTAGAAAAGCTGTGAAGGACCCTTTGAGGTTCAGGATGGAAGGCCGGTTTTTTTGGGGGATGCTGCAGCAGAAAACGGCCTCAACTCGCCTGGAAGGGAGAACCTCCTGGTTTTTCTAAGTGGTGAGACCCTCAGTGTTCCTCTCGAGTGGAGATGGTTATGTCATGGAACTTCTTGAGTTGTAGCAAGGGTGTGAAGGGCCCTTTGAGGTTCAGGAGGGAAGGCCGGTTTTGTCTTGGGATGCCGCAGCAGAAAACGGCCTCATCTCGCCTAGAGGGGAGAACATCCTGGTTTTTCTCGAGTTGCGGCAGGTCCCTCTCGAGTTTGGACAGGGTCCTCAGGGACCCTCTCGTGTGGCCTCAAGAAACGCCAGTCTCTGTGCGAGTTGAGAGGGGCTCCTCGGGATTCCTAGCAGAAAACGGCCTCAACTCGCCTGGAAGGGAGAACCTCCTGGTTTTTCTAGAGTTGCGGTGGATCCCTATCCAGTTACCATGGGGAACTCAGGGAACCTCTCGCGTGGCCTCAGGAAAGGCCAGTCTTCGTGCGAGTTGAGAGGGGCTCCTTGGGATTCCTCTCCAGTTGGTGCCGGGTCCTAAGTGCCCGTCTGGAGCCGAAACTGGACCCTGAGTTTTCCTCTCCTGTGCTGACATGGAACTTGGGGTTTCTCTGGAGTCTCTCAAGAGGTGTCAGGCCTCGTCTCCTGTGGTTGCATGCACGTCCACTTTCCTCCCGAGCTGTAGCTGCCGTGTCAGGCTTCCCCTCGACTTGACCCCGGGATCTCCCTTTCCCTTGAGATGCCACAGGCCTGTGGCACGATTCACCGTGGGGTCATGTGATACACAGGAGACACTCGAGGTAGTGCAGGGAAATGAGGTTCATCTGGAGTGGACTGAGACATCTGGGGGACTTTTAGTATGTTGGAACGATCCCTGGATGTCTCGGCTTTCCTGTTGAGAGTGGCACCTCTTGAGATGTGATGGGAATGGCGGGAATCCTTTCCCGATGAAACAGGGAAAAAGACCCTCATCTTGAGCTCACGATGGGGAAACAAGGCTCCTCCTGAGTTGTGCCGGGACCCTTCGTGTTCCTCCCGCGTGGCGACTGGTATGTCGGGGAACTTCTTGAGTTGCAGCAAGGGTGGGAAGGTCGCTTGCGGCTTTTAAGTGGGAAGGGGTGATTTCCCTCGTGATGCCACAGCAGAAAAGTGCCTCATCTCGCCTGCAGGGGAAAATCTCTTTGTTTTTCTCGAGTTGCGGCAGGTCCCTCTTGAGTTATGACGGGGACCTCAGGGACCCGCTGGCGTGGCCTCAGGAAAGATGAGTCTCCATACGAGTTGCAAGGGGCCACTTGGGATTCCTGTCCAGTCAGTGTTGGGTCCTAGGTAAACTTCTTGAATTGCAGCAAGGGTGGGAAGGTCGCTTGCGAGTTTTAAGTGGGAAGGGGTGATTTCCCTCGTGATGCCACAGCAGAAAAGGGCCTCATCTCGCCTGCAGGGGAGAACCTCCTGGTTTTTCTCGAGTTGCGGTAGGTCCCTCTGTAGTTACGGCAATGACCTCAGGGACCCGCTGATGTGCCCTCAGGAAAGACCAGTTTCCATGCAAGTTGCGAGGGGCCCCTCGGGATTCCTCTCCAGTCAGTGTCGGGTCCTAGGTCCTCGTCTGGAACTCTGGCCAGAACCTGAGGTTTCCTCTCCAGTGCTCACATGGATCTTGGCGTTCCTCTGGAGTCTCCACAGGAGGGTCAGGACTCTTCTCGAGTTCAGACATACACGTCCGTTTTCCTACCGAGCTGTAGCAGCAGTGTCAGGCTTCCCGATGAGTTGACACAGAGATCTCAGGCTTTCCCTCGAGGTGCCACAGGGCTGTCGCACATGCCAGCATGGTGTGATTTGATGCTCTGGGTGACCTTCGAGGCAGGACAGGGTAATCAGATTCATCTTGAGTGTACTGAGACATTTGGGGGTCTTTTGGAATGGTGGCATGACACCTGGAGTTCCTCTTGACATACCTGTTGAGAGTACATCCTCTTGCTGGGTGACGGGAACGCAGGCATCCTTTCCCGAAGAAGCAGGGAAAGGAACCCTCATCTGGAGTGGAGGAGGGGGAAAGGAGGCTCCTCTTGAGTTGTGGTGGGACCCTCAGTGTTCCTCTCAAGTGGAGACTGGTATGTCAGGGAACTTCTTCAGTGGCAGCAAGGGTGTGAAGGACCCTTTTAGGTTCAGAACGGAAGGCGCTATTTCTCTCGGGATGCTGCAGCAGAAAACAGCCTCATCTCGCCTGGAGGAGAGAACCTCCTGGTTTTTCTTGAGTTGCTTCATGTCCCTCTTGAGTTATGAAGGGGACCTCAGAGACCAGCTCGCATGGCCTCCAGAAAGACCAGTCTCCGTGCAAGTTGAGAGGGGACCCTCGGGTTTCCTCTCCAGTCGGTGCCGGGTCCTAAGTCCCCATCTGGAGCCAAAGCTGGAACCTGAGGTTTCCTCTCCAGTGCTGACATGGATCTTGGGGTTCCTCTGGAGTCTCCCCAGGGGAGTCAGGCCTCGTCTCCTGTGGTTACATGCACGTCTGCTTTCATCCCGAGCTGTAGCAGCAGTGTCAAGTTTCCTGTCGAGTTGACCCAGGGATCTCTGTCTTTCCCTCGAGATGCCACAGGGCTGTGGCACAAGCCACTGTGGTGTGAGCCAATATGTGGGTGACACTCAAGGCAGTGCAGGGAAATCAGGTTCATCTGGAGTGATGTTAGACATCTGGGGGACTTTTAGTATGTTGGCACGACCCCTGGAGATCTCGGCTTTCCTGTTCAGAGCACCACTTCTTGAGATGCGATGGTAAAGGCGGGAATCCTTTTCTGATGAAGCAGGAAAAGGGACCCTAATCTCGAGCTCATGAGGGGGAAACAGGGCTCCTCTGTGTTGTTCCAGAACCCCGCTGTTCCTCCCGCATGGGGACGATTATGTCGGGGAACTTCTTGAGTTGTGGTAGGACCCTCAGTGTTCCTCTCGAGTGGAGACGGGTATTTGGGGAACTTCTTGAGTTGCAGAAAGGATGTGAAGGACCCTTTGAGGTTCAGGAGGGATGGCAAGATTTCTCTCGAGATGCCACAGCAGAAAACGGCCTCATCTCGCCTGGAGGGGAGAACCTCCTGGTTTTTCTCGAGTTGCCGCAGGTCCCTCTCATGTTACGTTGGGGACCTCAGGTGCCCGCTAGCGAGGCCTCAGGAAAGGCCAGTCTCCGTGCAAGTTGAGAGGGGCCCCTCGGGATTCCTCTCCAGTTGGAACCGGGTCCTAAGTACTCGTCTGGAGCCGAAGCTGGAACCTGAGTTTTCCTCTGCAGTGCTGGCATGGATCTTGGGGTTCCTCTCGAGTATCCCCAGGGAAGTCAGGCCTCGTCTCCTGTGGTTACATGCACGTACGCTTTCCTCCCGAGCTGTAGCAGCAGTGTCTAGCTTCCTGTCGAGTTGACCCAGGGATCTCTGTCTTTCATTCGAGATGCCACAGGGCTGTGGCATGAGCCACTGTTTTGTGAGGCGATACACGGGTGACACTCGAGGCAGGGCAGGGAAATCAGGTTCATATGGAGTGGACTGAGATATCTGGGGGACTTTTAGTATGTTGGCAAGAGTCCTAGAGATCTTGGCTTTCCTGCTGAGAACGCCACCTCTTGAGATGCAATTAGAGTGGTGGGAATCCTTTCCCGAAGAAGCAGGAAAGCGACCCTCATATGAGGGGGAATCGGGGCTCCTCCTGATTTGTGCCGGGACACTCGGTGTTCCTCTCGCGTGGGGATGGGTATGTCAGGGTACTTCTTGTGTTGCAGCAAGGGTGGGAAGGACCCTTGAGAGGTTCAAGAGGGAAGGCATGTTTTCCCTTGAGATGCCACAGCAGAAAAGGGCCTCATCTCACCTGCAGGGGAGAACCTCCTGATTTTTCTCGAGTTGGGGCAGGTCCCTCTCGAGTTATGATGGGGACCTCAGTTGCCCACTTGCGAGGCCTCTGGAAAGACCAGTCTCCGTGCGAGTTGAGAGGGGCCCGTTAGGATTCCTCTCCAGTTGGTGCCGGGTCATAAGTCCCCGTCTGGAGCCAAAGCTGGAAACTGAGGTTCCCTCTCCAGTGCTGGCTTGGATCTTGTGGTTCCTCTGGAGTCTCCACAGGGGAGACAGGCCTCATCTCCTGTGGTTACATGCACGTACGCTTTCCTCCCGAGCTGTAGCTGCAGTGTCAAGCTTCCTGTCGAGTTGACCCAGGGATCTCTGTCTTTCCTCGAGATGCCAAAGGGCTGTGGCATGAGCCACTGTGGTGTGAGGTGATACACAGGTGACACTCAAGGCAGTCCAGGGAAATCACGTTCATATGGGGTGGACTGAGACATCTGGGGGACTTTTAGTATGTTGGCAGGACCCCTGGAGATCTCGGGTTTCCTGTTGAAAATGCCACCTCTTGAGATGTGATCAGAATGGCTGCAATTCTTTCCCGAAGAAGCAGGGAAAGCCACCCTCATCTCGAGCTCACGAGGGGGAATAGGGGCTCCTCCTGGTTTGTGCCAGGACACTCGGTATTCCTCCCACGTTGGGACTGGTATTTTGGGGAACTTCTTGAGTTGCAGCAAGGGTAGGAAGGACCCTTGCGAGGTTCAAGAGGGAAGGCGTGATTTCCCCCGAGATGCCACAGCATAAAAGGGCCTCATCTTGCCTGCAGGGGAGAACCTCCTGGTTTTTCTCCAGTTGTGGCAGGTCCCTCTCGAGTTACAATGGGGACCTCAGGGACTGGCTGGCGTGGCCTCAGGAAAGACCTGTCTCCATGCGAGTTGAGAGGGGCCCCTTGGGGTTCCTCTCCAGTCAGTGTCAGGTCTTAGATCCTCATCTGGAACTGCGGCAAGAACCTGAGGTTTCCTCTCCAGTGCTGACATGGATCTTGGGGTTTCTCTGGAGTCTCCACAGGAGAGTCAGGACTCTTCTCGAGTGGAGACATACACGTCCGCTTTCCTCCTGAACTGTAGCAGCAGTGTCAGGCTTCCCGACGAGTTGACACAGGGACCTGTGGCTTTCCCTCGATGTGTCACAGGGCGGTCGCACGTGCCACTATGGTGTGATTCGATGTCAATTCGGGTTGACCTTCGAGGCAGTGCAGGGAAATCATGTTCAACTGGAGTGGACTGAGACATTTTGGGGTCTTTTGGAATGGGGCAAGAACCCTGGAGTTCCTCTCTACTTTCCTGTTGTGAGCATGTCCCCTTTCTGTGCCACGGGAACGCCAGAATCCTTTCCTGATGAATCAGGGAAAGGACACCTCATCTGGAGCAGAAGAGGGGGAAAGGGGGCCCCTCTTGAGTTGTGGTGGGACCCTCAGTGTTCCTCTCAAATGGAGACGGGTGTGTTGGGGAACTTCTTGATTTGCATCAAGGATGTGAAGGACCCTTCGAGGTTCAGTGGGGATGGCGAGATTTCTCTCGGGATGCCGCAGCAGAAAACGGCCTCATCTCTCCTGGAGGGGAGAATCTCCTGGTTTTTCTCGAGTTGCCGCAGGTTGCTTTCGTATTATGCTGAGGACCTCAGGTGGCCACTAGCTAGGCCTCAGGAAAGGCCAGTCTCCGTGCAAGTTGAGAGGGGACCCTCGATATTCCTATCCAGTCGGTACCAGGTCCTAAGTCCCCATCTGGAGCCGAACCTGGAACCTGAGGTTTCCTCTGCAGTGCTGACCTGGATCTTGGGGTTCCTCTCGAGTATCCCCAGGGAAGTCAGGCCTCGTCTCCTGTGGTTACATGCATGTACTCTTTCCTCCCGAGCTGTAGCAGCAGTGTCACGTCTAGTTGACCCAGGGATCTCTGTCTTTTACTTAAGATGCCACAGGGCTTTGGCATGAGCCACCATTTTGTGAGGCAATACACAGGTGACACTCGAGGCAGGGCAGGGAAATCAGGTTCATATGGAGTGGACTGAGATATCTGGGGGACTTTTAGTATGTTGGCATGACGCCTGGAGATCTTGGGTTTTCTGCTGAGAATGCCACCTCTTGAGATGCAATTAGAATGGCGGGAATACTTTCACGAAGAAACAGGGAAAGCGACCCTCATCTCAAGCTCACGAGCGGGAATCGGGGCTCCTCCTGATTTGTGCCAGGACACTCGGTGTCTCTCCCGCGTGGGGATGGGTATATCAGCGAACTTCTTGAGTTGCAGCAAGGGTGGAAGGATCCTTGAGAGGTTCAGGAGGGAAGGCGTGATTTCCCTCGAGACACAGCAGCAGAAAAGGGCCTCAACTCGCCTGCAGGGGAGAACCTCCTGGTTCTTCTGGAGTTGCGGCCCATCCCTCTCGAGTTACAACGGGGACCTCAGGGACCCGCTGGCGTGGCCTCAGGAAAGACCAGTTTCCATAGGAGTTGCGAGGGGCCCCTCGGGATTCCTGTCCAGTCAGTGTCGGGTCCGAGGTACTCGTCAGGAACTGCAGCCAGAACCTGAGGTTTCCTCTCCAGTGCTGACATGGATCTTGGGGTTCCTCTGGAGTCTCCACAGGAGAGTCAGGACTCTTCTCAAGTGGAGACATCCACGTCCGTTTTCCTCCCAAGCTGTAGCAGCAGTGTCAGGCTTCCCGACGCGTTGACCCAGGGATCTGTGGCTTTCCCTCAAGGTGCCACAGGGCTGTCGCAGATGCCACCGTGGTGTGATTCGATGCTCAGGGTGACCTTCGAGGCAGTGCAGGGAAATCAGGTTCATCTGGAGTGGACTGAGACATTTGGGACTCCTGAGGTGTGCCGGGACCCTTCGTCTTCATCCTACCAGGGGACTGGTATGTCGGAGAACTTCTTGAGTTGCAGCAATGGTGGGAAGGACGCTTGCGAGGTTCAAGGGAAGGCGTAATTTCCCTCGTGATGCCACAGCAGAAAAGGGCCTCATCTCGCCTGCGGGGCAGAACCTCCTGGTTTTTTTCGAGTTGTGGCAGGTCGCTCTCGAGTTATGACAGGGACCTCAGGGACCTGCTGATATGGCCTCAGGAAAGACCAGTCACCATACGAGTTGCGAGGGGTCCTTTGGGATTCCTGTGAAGTCAGTGTCGGGTCCTAGGTACTCGTCTGTAACTGCAGCCAGAACCTGAGGTTTCCTCTCCAGTGCTGACATGGATCTTGGTGTTCCTCTGGAGTCTCCACAGGAGAGTCAGGACTCTTCTCAAGTGGAGACATTCACGTCCGTTTTCCTCCCAAGCTGTAGCAGCAGTGTCAGTCTTCCCGACGAGTTGACACAGGGATCTGTGGCTTTCCCTTGAGGTGCCACAGGGCTGTCGCAGATGCCACCGTGGTGTGATTCGATGCTCAGGGTGACCTTCGAGGCAGTGCAGGGAAATCAGGTTCATCTGGAGTGGACTGAGACATTTGGG
>SJYT01056395.1:26266-57218 GCA_006410635.1 Cephalophus harveyi
GAGACATTCACGTCCGTTTTCCTCCCAAGCTGTAGCAGCAGTGTCAGTCTTCCCGACGAGTTGACACAGGGATCTGTGGCTTTCCCTTGAGGTGCCACAGGGCTGTCGCAGATGCCACCGTGGTGTGATTCGATGCTCAGGGTGACCTTCGAGGCAGTGCAGGGAAATCAGGTTCATCTGGAGTGGACTGAGACATTTGGGTCTCTTTAGGAATGGTGGCATGACCCCTGGCATTCCTCCCGACTTTCATGTGGAGAGCACACCCTCTTAATGTGCGACGGGAATGCCAGAATCCTTTCCTGTAGACGCAGGGAAAGGATCCCTCATCGGGAGCCGAGAAGGGGAATGGGGGCCCCTCTTGAGTTGGGGGTGGGACCCTCAGTGTTCCTCTCGAGTGGAGATGTATATGTTGGGGAACTTCTGGAGTTGTAGAAAAGCTGTGAAGGACCCTTTGAGGTTCAGGATGGAAGCCAGTTTTCTCTTGGGATGCTGCAGCAGAAAACGCCCTCAACTCGTCTGGAAGGGTGAACTTCCTGGTTTTTCTAGAGTTGTGGCGGATCCCTTTCCAGTTACGATGGGGAACTCAGGGAACCTCTTGCGTGGCATCAGGAAATGCCAGTCTCCGTGCGAGTTGAGAGGGGCTCATCGGGATTCCTCTCCAGTCGGTGCCAGGTCCTAAGTGCCCGTCTGGAGCCGAAGCTGGACCCTGAGTTTTCCTCTCGAATGCTGACATGGAACTTGGGGTTTCTCTGGAGTCTCTCAAGGGGAGTCAGGCCTCGTCTCCTGTGGTTGCATGCACGTCCACTTTCCTCCGGACCTGTAGCTGCCGTGTCAGGCTTGCCCTCGCCTTGACCCCGGGATCTCTCTTTCCCTCGAGATGCCACAGGCCTGTGGCACGAGCCACTGTGGGGTCATGCGATACACAGGTGACACTCGAGGTAGTGCAGGGAAATCAGGATCATCTGGAGTGGACTGGGACATCTGGGGGACTTTTAGTATGCTGGAACGACCCCTGGAGGTCTTGGCTTTCCTGTTGAGAGTGGCACCACTTGAGATGTGACGGCAACGGCGGGAATCCTTTCCCGACGAAGCAGGGAAAAAGACCCTCATCTCGAGCTCACGATGGGGAACCGAGGCTCCTCCTGAGGTGTGCCGGGAGCCTTCGTGTTCCTACTTATGGGGGGTGGTATGTCGTGGAACTTCTTGAGTTGCAGCAAGGGTGGGAAGGTCGCTTGCGAGGTTCAAGTGGGAAGGCGTGATTTCCCTCGTGATGCCACAGCAGAAGAGGGCCTCAACTCGCCTGCAGGGAAAAATCTTGTTTTTCGCGGGTTCTGGTCGGTCCCTCTCGAGTTACGTTGGGGACCTCAGGGACCCGCTGGCATGGCCTCAGGAAAGACCCTTCTCCATACGAGTTGCGAGGGGTCACTTGGGATTCCTGTCCAGTCAATGTCGGGTCCTAGGTACTAGTCTGGAACTGCAGCCAGAACCTGAGATTTCTTATCCAGTGCTGACATGGATCTTGGGGTTCCTCTGCAGTCTCCACAGGAGAGTCAAGCCTCTTCTCAAGTGGAGACCTGCAGGTCCATTCACCTCCCAAGCTATAGCAGCAGTGTCAGGCTTCCCAAAGATTTGACACAGGGATCTGTGGCTTTCCCTCGAGGTGCCACAGGGCTATCGAGGAGGCCACCGTGGTGTGATTCAATACTCAGTGTGACCTTTGATGCAGGGCGGGGAAATCAGGTTCATCTGGAGTGGACTGAGACTGTTGGGGGTCTTTTTTGATGGTGGCACTACTCCTGGAATTCCTCTCGACTTTCCTGTTGAGAGCAAGCCCCGTTGCTCTGCGTCAGGAACGCCAGAACCCTTTCCTGGCGAAGCAGGGAAAGGATCCCTCATCGGGAGTGGAGGAGGGCGAAAGGGGGCTTCTCTTGAGTTGTGGTGGGACCCTCAGTGTTCCTCTCGAGTGGAGATGGTTATGTCGGGGAACTTCTTGAGTTTTAGCAAGGCTGTGAAGGACCCTTTGAGTTTCAGTAGGGAAGGCCGGTTTTCTCTTGGGATGCCGCAGCCGAAAACGGCCTCATCTTGCCTGGAGGGGAGAACCTCATGGTTTTTCTCGAGTTGTGGCAGGTCCCTCTCGAGTTACGACAGGGACCTCAGGGACCCTCTCGCATGGCCTCAGGATAGGCCAGTCTCTGTGCGAGTTGAGAGGGACTCCTGGGTATTCCTCTCCATTCGGTTCTGGGTCCTAAGTCCCCATCTGGAGCTGAAGCTGANGGGAGAACCTCATGGTTTTTCTCAAGTTGTGGCAGGTCCCTCACGAGTTATGACAGGGATCTCAGGGACCCTCTCACATGGCCTCAGGATAGGCCAGTCTCTGTGCGAGTTGAGAGGGATTCCTGGGGATTCCTCTCCAGTCGGTGCCGGGTCCTAAGTCCCCATCTGGAGCTGAAGCTGGAACCTGAGGTATCCTCTCCAGTGCTGGCATGGAACTTGGGGTTCCTCTGGAGTCTCTCAAGGGGAGTCAGGCCTCGTCTCCTGTGGTTGCATGCACGTCCACTTTCCTCCTGAGCTGTATCTGCAGTGTCAGGCTTCCCCTCGACTTGAAACGGATATCTCTGTCTTTCCCTCGAGATGCCACAGGCCTGTGGCATGAGCCACTGTGGTGTCAGGCCGTACACAGGTGACACTCGAGGTAGTGCAGGGAAATCAGGTTCATCTGGACTGAGACATCTGGGGGGCTTTTAGTATGCTGGAACGACCCCTGGAGGTCTCGGCTTTCCTGTTGAGAGTGGCACCTCTTGAGATGTGACGGGAACAGCGGAAATGCTTTCCCAACGATGCAGGGAAAAAGACCCTCATCTCGAGCTAACGATGGGGAAACGAGCCTCCTCCTGTGGTGTTCCGGGAGCCTTCGTGTTCCTCCTGTGTGGGGACTGGTATTTCGGGGAACTTCTTGAGTTGCAGCAAGGGTGGAAAGGACGCTGGCGAGTTTCAAGTGGGAAGGCATGATTTCCCTCGTGATGCCACAGCAGAAAAGGGCCTCATCTCGCCTGCAGTGGAGATCCTACTGGTTTTTCTCTAGTTGTGGTAGGTCCCTCTCGAGTTATGACGGGGACCTCAGGGACCGTCTCGTGTGGCCTCAGGAAAGTCCACTATCTGTGGAGTTGAGTGTGGCTCCTCGGGATTCCTCTCCAGTCGGTGCCGGGTCCTAAGCCCCCGTCTGGAGCCGAAGCTGAAACCTGAAGTTTCCACTCCAGTGCTGGCAGGGAACTTGGGGTTTCTCTGGAGTCTCTCAAGGGGAGTCAGGCCTCATCTCCTGTGATTGCACACACGTACTCTTTCATCCCGAGCTGTAGCTGCAGTGTCAGGCTTCCCCTCGACTTGACCCCGAGATCTCTGTCTTTCCCTTGAGATGCCACAGGCCTATGGCACGTGCCACCGTGGTGTGAGGGGATACACAGGTGACACTCGAGATAGTGCAGGGAAATCAGGTTCATCCGGAGTGGGCTGAGACATGTGGGGGCCTTTTAATATGTTGGCACGACCCCTGGAGTTCTTGGCTTTCCTGTTGAGAGCGGCATCTCTTGAGATATGACGGGAACAGCGGGAATGCTTTCCCGACAAAGCAGGGAAAAAGACCCACATCTCGAGCTCACAATGGGGAAACGAGGCTCCTCCTGAGGTGTGCTGGGACCCTTTGTGTTCCTCCCGTATGGGGACTGGTATGTCGGGGAACTTCTTGATTTGCAGCAAGGGTGGGAAGGACGCTGGCGCGGTTCAAGAGGGAAGGCGTGATTTCCCTGTGATACCACAGCAGAAAAGGGCCTTATCTAGCCTGCAGGGGAAAATCCCATTGTTTCTCTCGAGTTGCGGCAGGTCCCTCTCGAGTTACGATGGGTACCTCAGGGACCCGCTGGCATGGCCTCAGGAAAGACCAGTCTCTATACGAGTTGCGAGGGGCCACTTGGGATTCCTGTCCAGTCAGTGTTGGGTCCTAGGTACTCGTCTGGAACTGCAGCCAGAAATTGAGATTTCCTATCCAGTGCTGACATGGATCTTGGGGTTCCTCTGAAGTCTCCACAGGAGAGTCAGGCCTCTTCTCAAGTGGAGACATGCAGGTCCATTCTCCTCCCAAGCCGTAGCAGCAGTGTCAGGCTTCCCGAAAATTTGACACAGGGATCTGTGTCTTTCCCTCGAGGTGCCACAGGGCTGTCGAGGAGGCCACCGTGGTGTGATTCGATGCTCAGGGTGACCTTCGAGGCAGGGCAGGGAAATCAGGTTCATCTGGAGTGGACTGAGACTTTTGGGGGTCTTTTGTAATGGTGGTACTACCGCTGGAATTCCTCTCGACTTTCCTGTTGAGACCAAGCCCTCTTGCTCTGCGTTAGGAACGCCAGAATCCTTTGCTGGCTAAGCAGGGAAAGTTTCCCTTATCGGGAGTGGAGGAGGGCGAAAGGGGGCTCCACGTGAGTTGTGGTGGGACCCTCAGTGTTCCTCTCGAGTGGAGATGATTATGCTGGGGAAATTTTGAGTTGTAGCAAGGCTGTGAAGGACCCTTTGAGGTTCAGGAGGGAAGGCCGGTTTTCTCTTGGGATGCCGCAGCAGAAAACGGCCTCATCTCGCCTGGAGGGGAGAACCTCATGGTTTTTCTCGAGTTGTGGCAGGTCCCTCTCGAGTTGTGACAGGGACCTCAGGGACCCTCTCACGTGGCCTCAGGATAGGCCAGTCTCCGTGCGAGTTGAGAGGGGCTCCTGGGGATTCCTCTCCAGTCGGTGCCGGGTCCTAAGTCCCCGTCTGGACCCGAAGCTGGAACCTGAGGTATCCTCTCCAGTGCTGGCATGGAACTTGGGGTTTCTCTAGAGTCTCTCAAGGGGAGTCAAGCCTTGTCTCCTGTGGTTGCATGCACGTCCACTTTCCTCCTGAGCTGTATCTGCAGTGTCAGGCTTCCCCTCGACTTGAAGCGGTTATCTCTGTCTTTCCCTCGAGATGCCACAGGCTTGTGGCACAAGCAACCATGGTGTGAGGCGATACGCAGGTGAAATGCGGTGTAGTGCTGGAAAATCAGGTTCATTTGGATTTGTCTGAGACATCTGAGGGACTTTTAGTATGTTGGCTCGACCCCTGGAGATCTCAGTTTTCCTGTTGAGAGCAGTACATCTTGAGATGTGACGGGAATGGCGGGAATCAGTTCCCGACGAATCAGGGAAAAAGACCCTCATCTCGAGGTCACGATGGGGAAACGAGGCTACTCCTGAGGTTTGCCGGGACCCTTCGTGTTCCTCCCGCGTGGGGACTGTTAAGCCAAGGAACTTTTTGAGTTGCAGGAAGGATGGGAAGGATGCTGGTGAGTTTCAAGTGGGAAGGCGTGATTTCTCTCCTGATGCCACAGCAGAAAAGGGCCTCATCTCACCTGCAGGGGAGAACCTCCTGGTTTTTCTCGAGTTGCGCCAGGTCCCTCTCGAGTTATGATGGGGACCTCAGGGACTAGCTGGCGTGGCCTCAGGAAAGACCGGTCTGCATACGAGTTGCGAGGGGCCCCTCGGGATTCCTGTCCAGTCAGTTTCGGGTCCTAGGTACACCTCTGGAACTGTAGCCAGAACCTGAGATTTCCTCTCCAGTGCTGACATGGATCTTGGGGTTCCTCTGGAGTCTCCAGAGGAGAGTCAGGCCTCTTCTCAAGTGGAGACATGCAGGTCCGTTCTCCTCCCAAGCTGTAGCAGCAGTGTCAGGCTTCCCGACGAGTTGACACAGGGATCTGTGGCTTTCCCTCGAGGTGCCACTGGGCTGTCACAGATTCCACCGTGGTGTAATTCGATGCTCAGGGTGACCTTTGAGGCAGTGCAGGGAAATCAGGACCTTCTCGAGTGGACTGAGACTTTTGGGGGTCTTTTGTAATGGTGGCACGACCCCTGAAATTCCTCTCGACTTTCCTGTTGAGAACACGCCCTCTTGCTCTGCATCAGGAATGCCAGAATCCTTTCCTGGCGAAGCAGGGAAAGGTTCCCTCATGGGGAATGGAGGAGGGTGAAAGGGGGCTCCTTGTGAGTTGTGGTGGGACCCTCAGTGTTCCTCTCGAGTGGAGATGGTTATGTTGGGGAACTTCTTGTGTTGTAGCAAGGCTGTGAAGGACCCTTTGAGGTTCAGTAGGGAAAGCCGGTTTTCTGTTGGGATGCCGCAGCAGAAAACGTCCTCATCTCGCCTGGAGGGGAGAACCTCATGGTTTTTCTTGAGGTGCGGCAGGTCCCTCTTGAGTTATGACAGGGACCTCAAGGACCCTCTCGCGTGGCCTCAGGATAGGCCAGTCTCCATGCGAGTTGAGAGGGTCTCTTAGGGATTCTTCTCCAGTCGGTGCCAGGTCCTAAGTCCCCATCTAGAGCCGAAACTGGAACCTGAGTTATCCTCTCCAGTGCTCGCATGGAACTGGGGGTTTCTCTGGAGTCTCTCAAGAGGAGTCAGGCCTCGTCTCCTGTGGTTGCATGCACGTCCACTTTCCTCCCGAGCTGTAGCTGCCGTGTCAGGCTTCCCCTTGACTTGACCAAGGGATCTCTCTTTCCCTCGAGATGCCACAGGCCTGTGGCAGGAGCCATCGTGGTGTCATGTGATACACAGGTGACACTCGAGATAGTGCAGGGAAATCAGGTTCATCTGGAGTGGACTGAGACATCTGGGGGACTTTAGTATGCTGGAATGACCCCTGGAGGTCTCGGCTGTCCTGTTGAGAGCGGCACCTCTTGAGATGTGACGGGAATGGCGGGAATCCTTTTCCGACGAAGCAGGGAAAAAGACCCTCATCTCGAGCTCACCATGGGGAAACGAGGCTCCTCCTGAGGTGTGCCTGGACCCTTCGTGTTCCTCCCGTGTGGGGACTGGTATATCGGGGAACTTCTTGAGTTGCAGCAAGGGTGGGAAGGTGGCTTGCGAGGTTCAAGTGGGAAGGCGTGATTTCCCTCGTGATGCCACAGCAGAAAAGGGCCTCATCTCGCCTGCAGGGGAAAATCTTGTTTTTCTCGAGTTGCGCCAGGTCCCTCTCAAGTTACGACAGGGACCTCATGGACCCGCTGTCGTGGCCTCAGGAAAGACCAGTCTCCATACGAGTTGCGAGGGGCCACTTGGGATTCTGGTCCAGTCAGTGTCGGGTCCTAGGTACTCGTCTGTAACAGCAGCCAAAAACTAAGATTTCCTATCCAGTGCTGACATGGATCTTGGGGTTCCTCTGGAGTCTCCACAGGAGAGTCAGGCCTCTTCTCAAGTGGAGACATGCAGGTCCATTCTCCTCCCAAGCTGTAGCAGCAGTGTCAGGCTTCCCAAAGATTTGACACAGGGATCTGTGGCTTTCCCTCGAGGTGCCACAGGGCTGTCGAGGAGGCCACCGTGGTGTGATTCGATGCTCAGGGTGACCTTGGAGACAGTGCAGGGATATCAGGTTCATCTAGAGTCGACTGAGACATGTGGGGGCCTTTTGGAATGGTGACACTACCCCCGGAGTTGCTTTCGACTTTCCTGTTGAGAGCACACCCTCTTGTTGAGCGACAGGAACCCCAGAAGCCTTTCCTGCTGAAGCAGGGAAAGGATCCTTCATCGGGAGTGGAGGAGGGGGAAAGGGGGCTCCTCTTGAGTTGTGGTGGGACCCTCAGTGTTCCTCTCGAGTGGAAATGGTTATGTCGGGGAACTTCTTGAGTTGTAGCAAGGCTGTGAAGGACCCTTTGAGGTTCAGTAGGGAAGGACAGTTTTCTCTTGGGATGCCGCAGCAGAAAACGGCCTCATCTCCCCTGGAGGGGAGAACCTCATGGTTTTTCTGGAGTTGTGGCAGGTCCCTCTCGAGTTACGACAGGGACCTCAGGGACCCTCTCGCGTGGCCTCAGGATAGGCCAGTCTCTGTGCGAGTTGAGAGGGGCTCCTGGGGATTCCTCTCCATTCGGTTCTGGGTTCTAAGTCCCCATCTGGAGCCGAAGCTGGAACCTGAGGTGTCCTCTCCATTCAGTTCAGTTCAGTCGCTCAGTCGTGTCCGACTCTTTGCGACCCCATGAATCGCAGCACGCCAGGCCTCCCTGTTCATCACCATCTCTCGGAGTTCACTCAGACTCACATCCATCGAGTCAGTGATGCCATCCAGCCATCTCATCCTCGGTCGTCCCCTTCTCCTCCTGCCCCCAATCCCTCCCAGCATCACAGTCTTTTCCAATGAGTCAACTCTTCGCATGAGGTGGCCAAAGTACTGGAGTTTCAGCTTTAGCATCATTCCTTCCAAAGAAATCCCAGGGTTGATCTCCTTCAGAATGGACTGGTTGGATCTCCTCGCAGTCCAAGGGACTCTCAAGAGTCTTCTCCAACACCACACTTCAAAAGCATCAATTCTTCGGCGATCAGCCTTCTTCACAGTCCAACTCTCACATCCATACATGACCACAGGAAAAACCATAGCCTTGACTAGACGGACCTTAGTCGGCAAAGTAATGTCTCTGCTTTTGAAAATGCTATCTAGGTTGGACATAACTTTTCTTCCAAGGAGTAAGCGTCTTCTAATTTCATGGCTGCAGTCACCATCAGCAGTGATTTTGGAGCCCAAAAAAATAAAGTCTGGCACTGTTTCCACTGTTTCCCCATCTATTTCCCATGAAGTGATGGGACCAGATGCCATGATCTTCGTTTTCTGAATGTTGAGCTTTAAGCCAACTTTTTCACTCTCCTCTTTCACTTTCATCAAGAGGCCTTTTAGCTCCTCTTCACTTTCTGCCATAAGGGTGGTGTCATCTGCATATCTGAGGTTATTGATATTTCTCCCGGCAATCTTGATTCCAGCTTGTGTTTCTTCCAGTCCAGCAGGGACTCTCAAGAGTCTTCTCCAACACCACAGTTCAAAAGCATCAATTCTTCAGTGCTCAGGTTTCTTCACAGTCCAATTCTCACATCCATACATGACCACTGGAAAAACCATAGCCTTGACTAGACGGACCTTTGTCAGCAAAGTAATGTCTCTGCTTTTGAATATGCTATCTAGGTTGGTCATAACTTTCCTTCCAAGGAGTAAGCATCTTTTAATTTTACAGCTGCAGTCACCATCTGCAGTGATTTTGGAGCACCCCCAAATAAAGTCTGACACTGTTTCCACTGTTTCCCCATCTATTTCCCATGAAGTGATGGGACCAGATGCCATGATCTTCGTTTTCTGAATGTTGAGCTTTAAGCCAACTTTTTCACTCTCCTCCTCTCCTCTTTCACTTTCATCAAGAGGCTTTTTAGTTCCTCTTCACTTTCTGCAATAAGAGTGGTGTCATCTGCATATCTGAGGTTATTGATATTTCTTCCGGCAATCTTGATTCCAGCTTGTGCTTCTTCCAGCCCAGCATTTCTCATGATGTTTCTTTAAATCCAGTAATATGCTGTGACTATAATAGGTTTAAATTTTCTTTCAGTATATTATTTTTAGCTTAGTGTGTTTTAATGTAGTATTCTACTCATTCTTCCCTCCCCCTCAGACATTAGTCATTTTATTGACTGAATTCAGTGATTCTCTTTCACAATGTTGATTTTCCCTAAATTATTACAACTCTTTTTTAGAGTCTTAATATTTTAAATATGTGTAATTTCTAAGGTGAAATCTGACATACAGGTGAGAATTAGGTAGTTAATACAAGGAGAAGAGTAGAGAGTGTAAAGTGACAAAAAACTCAGGATGAGTAAAAAAATGTACATTGTTTAGTAGAGCTGAGATAAAACTTTTAAAGGGGTGTGATTATTATTTTGGGGGGAAATTTTTTAATAAACAAGGGAACATACATACAAGGCTTGCCTTGGATAGCTATGGATAAGTAGATTTTGTACCCACCAGACAGAATCTCAGTGTTTTTATAGAGGCCTTAATGGGGTACCCCATCAGATAGAAATACCACGTTTCTTTCTCAAAGCTGTATCCTCAGAACACTTCTGGAAGTGGAGAAGGCAAGGCACATTCCAAGCCAGGGAGATGGTGATAGCTGCCAATTGTTGGGGTAAATGTGTGCAATTATGACAGAGTAGACTAGAGAGTTTAAAAAAAAAAAAAGGAAGGATTTTATGTATAATGCTAAGACACTTTGGACAGTATTATACAATTTATGTGGAGTAATAATTGTGGCTTACAGAAATTACTTAGAATAAATGGTTTTCAAGGAAATGTAAAGCATTTTTTTTTTTTAAGAGAATGAGATTCGAAGACATAGGCTTGATTTGATAGCTGGCTTCACAACTTGCAAACTTCACAGTGTAAGGCACATTATATTACCATGCCTTGTTAAATTTCAATGCCTTTCAAAAATTTCAGCTAGTAATACTCATCTCATGTGTCCTGTAAGAATTATGTTAGTCTTACATGTCACTTACAAAAATAATACACTAAGTTCTCAAGGAATTATGGGCTTCCTGAGTGGTACTATTGGTAAAGAACCCATCTGCCAATGCAGGAGACATAAGAGATTTAGGTTCAATCCCTGGGATAGGAATATCCAGTGGAGGAGGGCATGACAGGGAGAATTAAACGGACAAAGGAGCCTGGTGGAGTATAGTCCATAGGGTTGCAAAGAGTTGGACACAACTGAAGCAACTTGGCATGGCATGGCAAGGAATTATAGCTATTATGATTATTATCATGCTGGTAAGTCTTTCTGTAGTTACCCTGAATTGGAGTTGCTGTAAGTTATTACATTAGTCCCCTACTTACAAACCTTCAAGCTGTGTACTTTCAAAGATATGGATGTACCTTCACATGTCCAATCACATAAATTAGTTCACACATCTAGCATACATTGCATGCACATACATCCTCTACAAATGGTTGTGGTTTTGTGTACTTTACAGTACTATATAGAGTACATAGCAGAGAATCTTTATTTCAAGGCTAGGATGTCCAGAAGCAGGTATAAAATAAGCAATGATATAACTGGTACTGCTGAGAAGTGCCAAGCAACAACAATGGAAACAAAAGTAAAAATAATTGAAAGAGTGAAGCCAGGCAAAAGATGGTAGACATCACTCATTCTTACAGCATGAATCTTTCAATCATCAGTACAATTCTAAAAAATAAGGACAAGATCATGGAACACGGGAAGCTTGCTGTCAATATGACATTGACAATAATATCTAAGAAGTGTGGAAAAGTAATGGAGGAGATGGAGAAAGTTCTCAGTGCATGGATGTAGGATCAGTATCAACTTTGAGTCCCACTCAGCTTAGTGCTGATTCAAGAGAAAGCTAAAATCATTTATGAAGACTTAAAGAAGAAACACAGCAAAGAATCACACAATTCTAAAAACTAAGGACAAGATCATGAAACACGGGAAGCTTGCTGTCAATATGACATTGACAATAATATCTAAGAAGTGTGGAAAAGTAATGGAGGAGATGGAAAAAGTTCTCAGTGCATGGATGTAGGATCAGTATCAGCTTTGCGTCCCACTCAGCTTAGTGCTGATTCAAGAGAAAGCTAAAATCATTTATGAAGACTTAAAGAAGAAACACAGCAAAGAATCAGAGGACATATCTTTTAATGCTACCTGTGGCCGGTTTCATTGGTTCAAGCTAGAATAAACCTTCACAACCTAAAAGTAAGTGGTAAGGCAGTGAGTGCAGATATGGTAACTGCACAGCAATTTCCTGAAATGCTCTGAGCAACTGTTGATGAAGGCACTCATTTACCTGAGAAGGTTTTTAATGTGGATGAGACAGGGCTGTACTGGAAGAGAATTCCAGACTGAAGTTACCTCAGTAAGAAGGAAAAGTTGATGCCAGGCTAAAAAGTAGCAAAGGATAGGCTAACTCTGTTTTTTTGGTGGCAGTGCTTCTGGCAATATGAAGCTGAAGCCTTTCTTAGTTTATCATTCAGAGGACCCAAAATCTAAGGGCTCTTTTCCTCTTGTGTGGAAAAGTAACCCCAAAGCCTGGGTTACACAGGCCATTTTCCAGGACTAGTTTATCCCAGAAGTAAAGAAATAATGTTTGGAGAAAGACATCTCATTCAACATTCTTTTACTCCTCGTCAGTACTCCAGACCATCCATCCATTCACGGATAACGTTCATCCCAACATCAAAGCAGGGCATTTGCCACTGAATACTGCCTTGTTCCTTATTCATCCAACCTATTGGCCAGGGAGTTACAGTGACTTTCAAGAAATATTGCTTATGTCACAATTTTTGTTAGGCAGTAAAGGCAAGTAATGAATCAGGAATGACTTTGTGATAATTGGAAGGACTATACAACTACAAAGTTATTTTTTAAAAAATCATTGACTTTGCTTGGCTTAAGATTATGGCCATCTCCATGAATGGGGTTTGGAAAAACCTTTGCCTGCAGTTTTTTCAGTTTTCATGGAATTAAGAAGTTGGATGAGGATTCCAAAGAGGTCTTCAGCAAGAAGATGAAACTGGATCTACAAGAGGGCAACTTCACTGAACTCCTTTCTGTGCAATATGAGGAGCTTACTAATGAAGACCTGATGGAATTGAAGGCCCAGAGAAGAATGAAGAAAGACAGAGGACGAAGTAACTGGAAAACTGAAGAGATTCATGATACAAGGAATGACAAGGGGATTTTCTTCATTTGAGAAGATGCTGTTACTTTGTGAGGCACAGGACCAGAATATAGAATGGCACACAAAGGTCACAGCAGCTGTTCAGAATGCAATCGAGTGCTACCATGTCGTCTATGATAAATAAAAAGCTACTACCCAGACATCCCTGGATAATTTTTTCATGAGTGTAGATAGAATTGAATCTAGTTAGGAACCAGAACCTATGCCATTATCAGATGTGAGTGAAATTGCAGCTAACCCTCTGTCCTCCCATTCCTGATGATCCTTCAGCTCTACCATCTCCCACATCTCCTCCCTTCTCCAGTCAGTAGCTCTTCCTGCCTGTTCACTTGATGCCAGCCCCTGAGGATCAGGTGTTGTACTTCCTACTGTACTTTTCAAGGTACTGTACTGTAATATTTAAAATGTTTCTGTTATTTTTTATGCATTATTTGTGGGAAAGTATGAAACCTATTACAGTACAGTACTATATAGCCAATTGTGTTAGTTGGGTACTTAGGCTAACTTTGTTGGGTTTATGAATAAATTAGACTTAACAAACATGCTCTCAGGTCAGAATTCAGTCATATGTAGGGCACTTATCACATTAAAAATGAAGGAGCTGACATTTTAATTTGGGTAGAGATTCTTAGTGCAAGCAAAATGTTCTATATTTCCTTGTTTCTCTTTCAGTAAATTTGAGGCCATTTAATTAGTTATAGCTACTGAAATCTGAGATGTGATATATGTCCATACCATAAAGAACTTATAACAGTGAGAGAACTTCCTTGATATTATTGTTCTCCAGCATGTGGGTTGCCCACCTACCCAGTGGGTATGGAATTTGATTTTATTATGATTGCACAAAGGCAAGCCATTCAATATCACAGTAATCCAAGTCTGTGCTCCAACCAGTAATGTTGAGGAAGCTGAAGTTGAACGGTTCTATGAAGACCTACAAGACCTTCTAGAACTAACACCCCTCAAAAATGTCCTTTTCATTATAGGGGATTGGAAGGCAAAAGTAGGAAGTCAAGAAGTACGTGGAGTAACAGGCAAATTTGGCCTTGGAGTACAGAATAAAGCAGGGCAAATGTGAATAGAGTTTTGCCAAGAGACACACTGGTCATAGCAAAACTCTCTTCCAACAACACAAGAGAAGACTCTGTACATGGACATCACCAGATTGTCAATACCAAAATCAGATTGATTATATTCTTTGCAGCCAAAGATGGAGAGGCTCTATACAGTCAGCAAAAACAAGACTGGGAGCTGACTGTGGCTCACATCATGAACTCCTTATTGCCAAGTTCATCCTGGAATGCGAAGTCAAGTTGACCTTTGGAAGCATCACCATGAACAAAGCTAATGGAGCTGATAGAATTCCAGTTGAGTTATTTCAAACCCTAAAAGATGGTACTGTGAAAGTGCTGCACTCAATATACCAGCAAATTTGGAAAACACAGCAGTGGCCACAGGATTGGAAATGGTCAGTTTTCATTCCAATCCTCAAAAAAGGCAATGCCAAAGAATGCTCAAACTACTACACAATTACACTCATCTCACATGCTAGAAAAATAATGCTCAAAATTCTCCACATCAGGCTTCAACAATATGTGAACCGTGAACTTCCAGCTACTCAAGCTGGATTTAGAAAAGGCAGAGGAACCAGAGATCAAATTGCCAACATCTGTTAGATCATCAAAAAAACAAGAGAGTTCCAGAAAAACATCTACTTTTGCTGTATTGATTACGCCAAAGGCTTTAACTGTGTAGATCACAACAAAATATGAAAAATTGTACAAGAGATGGGAATACAAGACCACCTTACCTTCCTGCTGAGAAATCTGTATGCATGTCAAGAAGCAACAATTAGAACTGGACGTGGAATGACATATTGGTTCCAAATTAGGAGAGGGGTACTTCAAAGCCTGTCTCTTATACACATCTCCCCACGCCCCCACCTCCCCGCCCAGCGTCTCATTGTGTCTTCTCCTTTGTCTTTAGACATGGAGTATCTTCTTCTGGTAGGTTCCAGTGTCCTCCTATGATGATTGTTCAAAAGCTAGTTGTGATTTCAGTGCTCTCGCAGGAGAAGGTTAGCATGCATCCTTCTACTTTGCCCAACGAGGTCCTACTGTATGGCATAGGGAACTTGGCTCAATGTGTTATGCCAGCCTGGAAGGGAAGGGAGTTTTGGGAAGAATGGATATCTGTATAGGTATGGGTGAGTTCCTGTGCTGTCTACCTGAAACTATCACAGCATTATTAATTGGCTATACTCCAATATGAAATAAATAGTTCAAAATACACACACATGCACACACACACCCAAAGACCTTATAGGTCATATGTTGCATATGGCATAGCTAAAATATAGAAGCGAGATACATGATTTACACAAGTGTTTGATATTGTTGTAGCCATGCATTCCAGGAAACAAACTCACTCAGAAGGACAATGCAGATGGTGGAGTGCAATTTATTACACCAGCGGGTCCAAGGCAGAGTTTCCTCTTAGCCAAGGACCCCGACCAGTTTTTGTGAAAACCTTATATACCCCAAGTGTACGTGCTCAAACCCACCTTCCCAAATTCCGTGAAACTAGTTTGAATAAAGGAAAAGAAAGATGCAATCAAAGTTAACCTGTGATTCATATGTCTTAAGCCTAGGTAGTGGACAATATTCAGTAGGTCTGTGGTCATACCCCAATAAACATAATAGAATTTTTGATTCTATTCAGTTACACAGATCGTTAGGGTATTCTTTTAGGTGAAGGAGAGTCCAGGTACAAGTCCTGGGGCTCTTCTATCCGGGGGGTTTGGTTTTCCAGTTGGTATGTCGTTTCCATAGATACTGGGTATATAGATCAAAGCCACAGTCCACCCCAAGATGGAGTCCTGCTTTCAAGATGGAGCCTGTTCTGTTTCCTCCTTCAATATAAAGGAGAAATAAAACTTTGTTTTGTTAATTTTTGTTGCTTTTGTTAAGCCACTCAGGTTTGAATGTTTACTTGTTACTGAAACCTATTTGATAGTACTAATAGTGAAGTATGATCAAATTATAAATGGTAGAATGGGGGACCTACGAAAAATTTCTAAAATACTGGAATATAGCCAAAATGTTTTTACAAGAGAGTTTGTGACTAGGCTGTGAGTAAAAAGGGAAATTTGGGGGACACCAAGGGAGTAAAGTTTAGAACATAATAAACATGTTGAAAGGGAAGACTCCAAGGCCCCAGCATAGATCTTCTGATTGAGAATTTGTTTAAGTGATAACTTGAATCTTTTACAAGTGACTAAGATGAAATTTAATCTGTACTGTAAACTTCGATTGTCCCTGATCTGAAATATGGCTTTAAGACATTCAAATTACTAGAAGAAAGAATGCATGTGTTGACTTAAAAAAAATAGTCAAAACCTAAAAGTTGAGAGATATGTTTTATTTGGTGAGAATTTTTAGGACTTCGAGCCCGGAGACAGAATCTCAAGTGACCCTGAGAGAAGTGCTCTGAGGACGTGGGGGAAGGAATCAGGTTATAGAAGCTTGCAGCAAGATGCAGGTCGTCTGAACATTAAAAGATTATTGTTAATTAAGGAAAACCATATATCCCAAGTTAAGGACTTTAGTGCTTTTCTGTGCAGAAGCATTCAGAAGAGACAAGAATCTGGGCTTGCTGAAATCATTCCTGTCATATGCATCTCAGCTTTCTGGGGCCAGTTATCACCATGAGGAGTGGCTAATGGAGTCTGAACATTAAAAGATTATTGTTAATTAAGGAAAACCATATATCCCAAGTTAAGGACTTTAGTGCTTTTCTGTGCAGAAGCATTCAGAAGAGACAAGAATCTGGGCTTGCTGAAATCATTCCTGTCATATGCATCTCAGCTTTCTGGGGCCAGTTATCACCATGAGGAGTGGCTAATGGTGCTGCCTGAGCTTTTTGACAGCCCTGAGGGCTGCTGGATATTCAGTATTGCTCTTCCTGGGCACAGAAATTCCCATTGCAGGGCCAGAATTGCTGATTGCTGTGACATCTTATTTATTGATATAGCAGGAAATACTTCATTTCACACATGATAATTATGAGAGATATAAAAGTAAAATGGTAGAAGAGCTGTTGAATTAGAAAATAGTCACAACCTAAAAGTTGAGAGTTATGTTTTATTCTGTGGAAATTTTCAGGACTTAAGTCTGGATGGCAGCATCTCAAGTAGCCATGAGAGAACTGTTCCAAGGAGGCAAGAGAAGGAGCCAGGTTACATAGAAGTCTTACAGCAAAGGGCAGGTAGTCAGAACATCAAAAGATTGTTGTTAATTAAGGAAAACCAGATATCCCAAGTAAATGAATTTAGTGCTTTTCTATGTACACAAATATGCAAGAGTCTGGGCTCACTGAAATCATTCCTTTTGCATGCATCTCAACTATCCTGGAGCCAGTATCCTGAGTTTTTCACATCCTGAGTCTCTTGGGTTCAGCGAAGGGAGTGGCTGAAATATGACAGCTGTTAGATAGTGGGTATTTTTCTCATTCCTGAGTTCCCTGGAGAGCTGGAATTGCTGATAACTGTAATATCCTTGTTTACTGATATGGCAGGAAATACTTCATTTCTCAGAGCTGAGTGTACATTTCTAAGATGTTTTGTGTTTAGCTCTGTTTTAGACACTGAGGAAGATGTGGAGGTGTTTGTATTTGAGATGGAAGATAAAACTGTCAGGTGAGTGTAATCTCCTCGGTTTTGTTTCATCACAACAAAGATTTGAAGCGATGGACATTAAAGCCCTCGGTGCATCACATCTCTCGGACAGACAGTGTTATAGCTCTTAGACAGATCAGTATTACAGCTCCGTGTTACCGCTCAGCTTTATTTTTAAAATATCAGGAAATTACATCCTCGAGGTGTGCGGGAATGCCGACCCAAAGACACGAAGAGAAGAGAGAGCCCTGGCCCTTTGGCTCCTCCTGTTATATGTTTTCTCCTCCCCCTGGGCCTGCCCTATGTAAATTGGGCTAGCCAGGAGTGCTGTTTGTTCTACCTAAGGTCCTCACTCTGGTCCTGGAACCTTCCTTTGTTCTATTTTCACAGGCTTTTCCCTTCCTTGTCTTTTAGCCACCACCATTTTGGACTCCTGTTTCCTATTCTAACTACCTAACAAAACTATGATAAAATTTTCATAAATGAACATAGGCAATTCAGGTGAAGGAAATGATATAAGCCAAAGGACAGTAGGCATCTCAGATGGTAAAGGATCATCTGCAGTGCAGGAGACCAGGATTCAATCCCTGGATCAGGAAGATCCCCTGGAGAAGGGCATGGCTACCCACTGCAGCTTCTTCCCTGGAGAATTCCATGGACAGAGGAATCTGGTGGGCTACAGTCAATTGGTTCACAAAGAGTGGGACATGACTGAGCAACTAACACTTTGACTTTAGCTTTCATTTTCAAAGGAGAGTAGAGATAGATATTGAACTTGCACCAAAAGCAATCTAATAGCTAATCTTTGTAAATTGCTTACAAATTTTAAGTTGAAGATTTTTAAAGATAGCCCTCCAACTTTGATTTCTCTCCCTATGTTATAGCAGGATGGTAGCTAGGTATGGGGAGAAAAATGGGGGCAAGGGCAGGGTGGCAGGAAATTACACATCTTGCAAACAGCTGGGGCCCATAGGCAGACAAAGGAAAGCAGAAACCTCCACACTGACTGGAAACCACATATTTTGGGTGAGGGGGTCTAAGTAGCGGACAGAGAAAGATGGCAAAGGGCGGGAATCTGCTGCATCCAAATGTAACTTGTTGATCACTGTTTGTTAGGGTCCATAAGTGGTTCATAGTATATTGTTTTAAAATGGCCCATTGTGGTGACCTGACAAGCAAGGGATGAAGTGACAGTGGCCACATGGCCCTGGTGGCATTCCATTTTTTCCTTAAGGCCACATCCTGTTTGTCCCTGCTGGTGCCAGTTTATCAAGACTATGTGACCACCCAACTATGAGACCCCTCTGACTACGTGATCATAAGACCCCAGCCGTAGGCTAAAGATAAGCTAAGGCCTCCTCCCTTTGGGACACAATTTCCCATCAATAGGGTATAAGAAGTCTGACTGTAAAGGGAGAGCACTGATTTTTCACTAAAGACAGTCACTTTCTCTCTTCCTATAATAAATTTTTCTCTGCTTGACTGCCCAGCTTGCTCTCTTTTTCTCTGCTTTATAATGTTCTTGTTACAATATAAATAACCTTACAGATAAGAAGTACCCATCATACACCGACATCATGACACTTTCTGATCTAAGCTAAATAAGGACAAAAATCCCTCTTCCCCTCGGGAAATTGGAGTTGGGATGAGAATCCTGGGAAGATGACCCCCAAACTCCTCCTTCCTTAGTGAATATTCTGTCCCTTTGTTTGTACATCCCTCATAACCAGCTTGCCAGAAACCTAGAGAGGCAGCTTCTTACCGGTCTGCCTGCTCTCCCTTGGAGAGCACACAGCATATCCTTGCTTAAGTAAACTTTTACTTTACTTTCTTAACTTCTCTGTTTCTTCTCTGAATTCTTTCATGATGAAGAACCTTAAATTCACTGCAACATCAACATCCTGTTGCAAAGACAAAGGTTAGAGTTTCTGGTTTTATGTAGATATTTGAATTTACCTATAATACCTTAGAAATAGCTTTTGAAATTGATAATCTTAAAATTAAAGAAATAATAATTTTCTGCTAATATTGTAGACTGATTTTTATTATAAATTTATAATGCTGCAATAGCAAGACTTAAATTTATTACTTGTTTAGATTTTTTCCATAAATGGATGGATTACTAATCCTTCTTGCTATGACAATTGTTAAATTTTCCTAGCCCTTCAACTAAATAACAGCTTTTAGAACTCTCCTTAGATTCTGAGTCATGAAAGATCTCCAAGATGTGTTAATTAATGACTTCCAATGGAAACAAAGAAGGAGATTGTGGAGGAGTGATTGATATTTACGTCCTGTGGTACTTCAGTTCAATTATACCATTGAAACCTAGAACAATGCAATACTTTAAGGACCAGTTTTTTGCATTTTTAAATGTTCTGTGCCTACTTATTCTGGAGAATTGTAGGTTATTTACAGGCTCTAAGGGAGAAGGCCTTTGTGTTTTAAGCTAGGTGAGAACTCATTATTTGGTGTCTATTAATTTTTATGACACCTCATCATCAACGACTGCTGCTATGGCATTTACACAACGTTACTCTAACTCCTGTTTAGTGTGTTACTATAGAAACACATGTTCATGTAAAAATATCTCTTTTGACTTAAAAATTAAGTTTTAGCTCAATTTACTACTTACTTGTTACATTCCTTGAGTAAAATGCATGGAATCCTTTGGAACAAGTGTCATAATGTGAAATATAATAGGAAATATATTTTTCTAAAGATGAATTTTCCATATAAACCATTTTGTGTTAACGTTTCCTACCTTTCAGCTAGAGAAAATGACTTGTGTTATTTCCTACAATTATTGGTAGGAACTTTATAAAAGCACACAATGAATAAAACTTTTCAAGTCACCATCTCGCAAGAAAAGCAAGTCTTGGAACAAGGCTCTTTCTAATCAAATTTTAAGTATAGTAACACGTGCTATTTAATACCAAAAATCAAAGTAGGAAGTAAGGAAAACATGAAATAAGCAGTCTCTGGTGTCAGCATTTATGGGTCACTTGGGTAACATTTCAGAATGCTGGTCTTGTGATATTAGCTTTTTCTGCCAAGTTGCACACAGGGTTGCATTTTCTGGTCTAAATTCCAGACAGAATGAGTAGCTTAGAAACTGAGGAGAAAGGTTGCCTTCTAACTTCTAGTTTAATTTTAGAAATGTTTTTAATTGTAGTCAGCTTAGTTTTTACTAAGGATATGCATATAAAATAATGGAGGAAATGGATCTGTTCATTACTGTTGACATTGCAGAACTAATAGAATCAGTCTGCTAATGTGTTTTCTTCTTTAATTTATTTATTCAATCATTAAGCACTTTGAGTATTTATCTCTGTGCTAAGATTACTATCAAATTTGCTGAGAAGAAATAGAGACATGAATAAAACATGGCTCTTGGCTTCTAGAAATCAGCACAGGCTAGTGAGAGTTTAATATTGCCCTTGCATGTATGGGGGGATTTTAAATTGTTGATCATTTAAATTAAAATTTGGCATTTGCAACTGACTAAAAATAGAAGAGCATAAATGGAGGAAGTTTATTCAGAAGATATCAGTCTAAATCACTAATGCAGAGAAGGAACAGATTTCTCATTCTATGAGACTCATATCCCTCTCAAACTGAGGTTACTCACAATCTTAAGTCCCTATTCTAATCAGTAGTGGAAGCCTGTTCTTGAGTTTACTCTTTAGGTAAGCTCAATCAGTGTTTGGTATTCTCCTGTCCTCTCTCCCTTGGTAAGCATTTAATTTTCTTGAGGCTCACATAGCATGTGAGCATAAGGTGGAAGTACAAAAGTTTGAATTCACTCATGCTTGATTCCTGTCACTGTGTTCTGGCCTCTACTTCATAATAATGAAGATACATTCCTTGGATAGAAGTATGTTATATGGCATGCCATGACAGTGATTAATGTTTGGCTATAGGAGCACTTAACACAGAATGCTTTCAACTAGTCCACACAGTAATGGTTCTTTTGAATTGGAGCTGTGTCTACCAGCTGGGCAGATGATTGTTATCTTGCTTTTTGAGGTTATTCAGTCAATCAGTATTCATGAGATACATATTTGTGGTACAGTGAGTTGATTTGCATGGGTTTTCCTGGGTTTACCATATAACCTAACATTGAGAGAGTTTCCCTGGTAGCTCAACTGGTAAAGAATCTGACTGCAATGCAGGAAACCTGGGTTTGATTCCTGGGTAGGGAAGATCCACTGGAAAAGGAATAGGCTATCCATTCCAGTATTCTTGGGCTTCCCTGGTGGCTCAGCTGGTAAAGAATCCGCCTGCAAGGCAGGAGACCTGGGTTCGATCCCTGAGTTGGGAAGATCTCCTTGAGAAGGGAATGGCTAGACACTCCTGTATTCTGGCCTGGAGAATTCCATGGACTGTATACTCCATGGGGTCACAAAGAGCCAGACACAACCGAACAAGTTTCGCTTTCACTACCACTGAGAAGCAGTTTGTCTTATAAAAGAGTAGAAAACTCAGGAACTGTTGGGAGTCAAATTCCTGTGAGGTTGTGAAGTGTTGTGTCCAACTCTGTGATCTCATGGACTGAGGCTCACCAGGCTCATCTGTCCATGGTATTCCCTAGGCAAGATTACTGGGTGGATTGCCATTTTCTTTTCCAGGGGCTCTTCCCCATTCAAGGAGAGAACCCATGTCACTTGTGACTCCTGCATTGGCAGGTAAATTCTGTACCACTAATGCCACCTGGGAAGCTTCACTGTAAAGATTATTGAGACAAAATTATGTTGGAGTAGGAAAAGCCATGAGCATCCTCTAGAGAGGACCTCGAAACAGGTTATAGTAACTAATATGTCTTTGTGGTGGTAATGAGTGTCCATTTGATGTGCAAGGCATAGTTACCATGTGTTATATGTAATCATGCAAGTAGGTATATGCATCCAAGTACATATTTAGAAAATTTGTATTTAGAAATTCAGTGAAATTTGTATTTAGAAATTCAATGAAATACAAAGAAATTTGTATTTAGAAATGGCCTCAATATGATCTATCTGATGGTTAAAAATGCCCCCCTGAGGACTCACTTAATTATAATACCATCCTCCAACTAGACCTCTTTTGTAGATGAGAAAGAAAATGGTCAGAAGTCCCATATATACAGGTTATGTTTGTTTGGAAATAAAAAACCCTCTTATGCAGGAGCTGTGGGCTTGTTCCTTATATGCTCCCTATAATTTTCCCCAAAACTTCAGGTTCAAACTGTCCCCCTTATCCAGGGCTGACCAAACCTAGCCCACAGGAGCCTCCACAATCTCTGGTAATGCCTCCATCATGAGCAGTAGCTCCTACCCCAGTGGATTCTAACCCAACTCCGATGACCTCTAGGCTATATCCTTCAGTCTTTCCAGTAGAGGAATTTCCTAATGGGGTCTTGGGACCCATACGAGTCCATGTCTTTTTCCCCCTCCAAGATTTAAGACAAATTAAATTAGACCTAGGAAGCTTTACTGAAGATCCTGACAATTATATAAGTGTTTTCCACGATCTAACAAAATCTTTTGAAATGGCATGGAAAGATGTCATGCTAATCCTGACTAGCTCCCTAACTGACAATGAAAGTAGTAGAATAATTAAAACTGCCCAGTAATGGGGAGATGAATGGTATTCTACTAGCATGCAGGGGAGATCTGACAGTGAATCAGCCTGGTTACCTACAGGGTTTCAGGCAGTGTCCATCAGTTCAGTTCAATCGCTCAGTCGTGTCTGACTCTTTGCGACCCCATGAATTGCAGCACGCCAGGCTTCCCTGTCCATCACCAATTCCCAGAGTTCACTCAGACTCACGTCCATCAAGTCAGTGATGCCATACAGCTATCTCATCCTCTGTTGTCGCCTTCTCCTCCTGCCCCAAATCCCTCCCAGCATCAGAGTCTTTTCCAATGAGTCAACTCTTCGCATGAGGTGGCCAAAGTACTGGAGTTTCAGCTTTAGCATCAGTCCTTCCAAAGAACACTGATCTCCTTCAGAATGGACTGGTTGGTTCTCCTTGCAGTCCAAGGGACTCTCAAGAGTCTTCTCCAACATCACAGTTCAAAAGCATCAATTCTTCAGTGCTCAGCTTTCTTCATAGTCCAGCTTTCACATCCATACATGACTACTGGAAAAACCACAGCCTTGACTAGACAGACCTTTGTTGGCAAAGTAATGTCTCTGCTTTTGAATATGCTGTCTAGGTTGGTCATAACTTTCCTTCCAAGGAGTGAGCATCTTTTAATTTCATGGCTGCAGTCACCATCTGCAGTGATTTTGGAGCCCCCCAAAATAAAGTCTGACACTGTTTCCACTGTCTCCCCATCTGTTTCCCATGAAGTGATGAGCCAGATGCCATGATCTTTGTTTTCTGAGTGTTGAGCTTTAAGCCAACTTTTTCACTCTCCTCCTCTCCTCTTTCACTTTCATCAAGAGGCTTTTTAGTTCCTCTTCCCTTTATGCCATAAGGGTGGTGTCATCTGCATATCTGAGGTTATTGATATTTCTCCCGGCAATATTAATTCCAGCTTGTGCTTCTTCCAGCCCAGCCTTTCTCATGATGTACTCTAATCTTACTGCACTGTGGTTGGAAAAGATGATTGGAATGATTTCTATTTTTTTCAATTTACCAAGGCTAGATTTATGGCCCAGGATGTGATCTATCCTGGAGAAGGTTCCATGTGCACTTGAGAAAAAGGTGAAATTCACTGTTTTGGGGTGAAATGTCCTATAGATATCAATTAGGTCTAACTGGTCCATTGTGTCATTTAAAGTGTGTGTTTCCTTGTTGATTTTCTGTTTAGTTGATCTATCCATAGGTGTGAGTGTGGTATTAAAGTCTCCCATTATTACTGTGTTATTGTTAATTTCCCCTTTTATACTTGTTAGAATTTGCCTTACATATTGAGGTGCTCCTATGTTGGGTGCATATATGTTTATAGTTGTTATATCTTCTTCTAGGATTGATCCTTTGATCATTATGTAGTGTCCTTCTTTGTCTCTTTTCACAGCCTTTATTTTAAAGCCTATTTTATCTGATATGAGTATTGCTACTCCTGCTTTTTTTTTTTTTTTTTTTCTCCATTTGCATGAAATATCTTTTTCCAGCCCTACATTTTCAGTCTGTATGTGTCCCTTGTTTTGAGGTGGGTCTCTTGTAGACAACATATATTGGGGTCTTGTTTTTGTATCCATTAAGCCAGTCTTTGTCTTTTGATTGGGGCATTCAACCCATTTACATTTAAGGTAATTATTTATAAGTATGATCCCATTGCCATTTACTTTGTTGTTTTGGGTTCGAGTTTATACACCCTTTCTGTGTTTCCTGTCTAGAGAAGATCAGAAGATCCTTTAGCATTTGTTGGAAAGCTGGTTTGGTGGTGCTGAATTCTCTCAGCTTTTGCTTGTTTGTAAAGCTTTTGATTTCTCCTTCATATTTGAATGAGATCCTTGCTGGGTACATTAATCTGGGCTGTAGGTTTTTCCCTTTCATCACTTTAAGTATGTCCTGCCATTCCCTCCTGGCCTGAAGAGTTTCTATCGAAAGAATAGCTGCTATCATTTGGGAATCCCCTTGTGTGTTATTTGTTGTTTTTCCCTTGCTGCTTTTAATATTTGTTCGTGTTTGATCTTTGTTAATTTGATTAATATGTGTCTTGGGGTGTTTTTCCTTGGGTTTATCCTGTTTGGGACTCTCTGGGTTTCTTGGACTTGAGTGATTATTTCTTTCCCCATTTTAGGGAAGTTTTCAACTATTATTCCCTAGAAAATTTTTTCATGACCTTTCTTTTTGTCTTCTTCTTCTGGGACTCCTATGATTCGAATCTTGGGGCATTTCACATTGTCCCAGAGGTCCCTGAGGTTGTCCTCATTTAATTCTTTTTTTCTTTTTTCCTCTCTGTTTCATTTATTTCCACCATTGTATCTTCTACCTCACTTATCCTATCTTCTGCCTCAGGTATTCTACTGTTGGTTCCCTCCAGAGTGTTTTTGATCTCGTTTATTGCATTATTCCTTATTGATCGACTCTTTTTTTATTTCTTCTAAGTCCTTGTTAAACATTTCTTGCATCTTCTCAATCCTTGTCTCCAGGCTATTTATCTGTAACTCCATTTTGTTTTCAAGATTTTGGGTCATTTTTACTATCATTATTCTGAATTCTTTTTCAGGTAGACTCCCTATCTCTTCCTCTTTTGTTTGGTTTGGTGGGCATTTATCATGTTCCTTTACCTGCTGAGTATTTCTCTGCCTTTTCATCTTGTTTAGATTGCTGTGTTTGGGGTGGCTTTCTGTATTTTTGCTGTTTGTGGTTCCTTTTTTTTGTGGAGGCTCCTCCCTGTGGGTGGGGTTGGACGAGTGGCTTGTCAAGGTTTCCTGGTTAGGGAAGCTTGTGTCACGGTTCTGGTGGGTGGAGCTGGATTTCTTTTCTCTAGAGTGCAATGAAGTGTCCAGTAGTAAGTTTTGAGATGTCTGTGGGTTTGGTTTGACTTTGGGCAGCCTGTATATTGAAGTTCAGCTATGTTCCTACATTGCTGGAGGATTTTTGTGGTATGTCTTTCTCTGGAACTTGTTGGCTCTTGGGCGGTGCTTGGTTTCAGTGTAGGTGTGGAGCCTTTTGAATGATCTCTCATTGATTAATGTTCCCTGGAGTCAGGAGTTCTCTGGTGTTCTCAGGTTTTGGCCTTAAGCCTCCTCCCTCTGTTTTTTAATCTTATTCTTACAGTAGCCTCAAGACTTCTCCATCCATACAGCACCAATGATAAAACTTCTAGGTTAATGATGAAAAGATTCTCCACAGTGAGGGACACCCAGAGAGATTCACAGAGTTACATGGAGAAGAGAAGAGGGAGGAGGGAGATGGAGGTGACCAAGATGAGAAGAGGGGGAATCAAAAAGGAGAGAGCAATCTAGCCAGTAAACAAATCCCTATGTGCTCTCCACCATCTGGAACCCTAAGAGAGGTTCATGTAGTTACACAGAGAAGAGAAGAGGGAGGAAGGAGATAGAGGTGAGCAGGAGAAAAGGGGGAATCAGAAGGAGAGAGATAGATCTAGGCAGTACTCTGTTCCCTAAGTGTTCTCCATGCCCGGAACACACACAGAGACTCACAGAGTTGGGTAGAGAAGACAAGGGGGAGGGAGGAGATAGAGTTGACCTGAGGGAGAAAAAGGAGAGTCAAAAGGGGGATAGAGTAATCAAGCCAGTAATCACACTCTTAAGTAAAAATGGGTACTGAAGATTGGATTCTTAAATGTACAATATTGATAACAAATACCAAAAAGCAAAGATTAAAAGTCTAGAGTAGAGGTTAGACTCTCAAAAATACAATGTTAAAAAAAAAATCATGAAAAGTATAAGAAATATACATAAAGTTTGTTTTAAAAATAGGGTCTTTTTTTTTTTTTTGCAGGGTAATAGTAGATTATAAAAATGAAAATTAAAGGAGTAATAGGGGACTTAAAAAAAGAAAAAAAATTTAATTAAAAAAATGATAATAGTAAAAATATATCTAGGAATTTCTCTGGAGCTGTTGTGGGCAGTGTGGGGTCAGTTCAGTTTCAGATAGTTCCTTATTCCCACTTATAATTCTCAGGATCAATAGGCCCTTTCCAATGTAGTCAGTGTTAACTACAGGGATTTTAATCTGTTGCACCTGTCACTTTCAAAGTGGTTCCCTCTGTTTATTTGGCTTCTTCTGTTTGCAGGCCTCTTCAGTGTCTAATTTCTGCCCTGACACAAGGAGGCAAAGGTAGTCTCTTGTTTAGGCTCACTTGTTCAGTCGTGCTGTGGAAAGGGAGGAACACTACCAAAAAATATCACTGGCGTGTGTAGGGAGTGTTCGCAGTGTCTCAGCCACACTGGGTTTGCCCCGGCTCACGGTGTGTGTGCTTTCCCAGTCTATACTGCTCAGGCTCCAGGTTGCCCTGCAGGGAGGAGGCCCTGGGTTGCCTGCACTTCCCAGCTCTAAGCCACTCAGGTTCAGGTTCTTGGGTAGACCATGAAGGCACAGACTCGGTTGGGTCTGCATTTTGTGCCCTTCTCAGGTCCAAGAAGCTCAGGCAACCAGTGTTTGGCAAGCGCACTCTCCTCGGGCAGCGAGTGTGTCTTATCACCTCGCTGGTCCCAGCCATTTGGTTTCCTGGGTGGCAGCGGTAGACCCATCTCCAGTGTGCCATGTGTCTCTTCTGGGGAGCTGATCTCTGGCTGCGACCCTCCTGGAGGATATCAACAGTCCAGAATCCCAGGAAGTCTTGGTTAGAAACCGGAAGCCTGTTCGCAGTTTGGTAGGGGATGCCATCTCTGGGGCCAAGTTTGCCCCTTTCCGGCTATGGCTGGTGCCCATCTGCCCCCTGCCTCCAGCAGGGGATGGGCTGGTCCTCAGCCTGCTAGCTCTCCTCTGGTGTTGCTCAGTCCTTTGTTCTGTGAGTAGGCGTGGCAGTGCCTTAGGTCAGGGCTTTCGAGGGATAATTCTCTATTTTTCTGCTCCTGTCTCCCTGGCTATCCCACAGCTTAGGTTGCTATCTCATGTTAGCTCCCTCAGATTGCCCTCAGGGCATTCAGGCCCAGTTTAGGTTGCTATCTCATGTTAGCTCCCTCAGATTGCCCTCAGGGCATTCAGGCCCAGTCCTTACCCTAAGCAATGAAGCCCGCTCCTCCATGTTCAGCCCCCTCTTGCTGGTGCCAGATGCGAGCGTCTGCGGTACTTCTCTGCTGGGAGTTGCCATTAGGCACGTAATCTGTGGGTTTTATTTATTTATTTATTTTTCCTCCCGGTTATGTTGCCCTTTGAGATTCCAAAACTCCACACAGACCTGCCAGTGAGAGGGTTTCCTGGTGTTTGGAAACTTCTCCTCTTTTAAGACTCCTTTCCAGGGATGGATCTCTGTCCCTAACTCTTTTGTCTCTCTTTTTATCTTTTACATTTTATCTTTTACATTTCTACCACTTTTTGAAGACAATGGGCCACTTTTCTGGGCGCCTGATGTCCTCTGTCAGCGTTCAGAAGTTGTTTTGTGGAATTTGCTCAGCATTCAAATGTCCTTTCGATGAATTTGTGGGGGAGAACGTGGTACCCCATCCTATTCATCTCATCTTAGGGTTGCCCCACTCCAGTATTCTTGTCTAGAGAATCCCCATGGAGACAGGAGCCTGGAAGGCTATGAATGGTCCATGTGGTTGCAAAGTCAGACATGACTGAGCAACTAAACACAGCACAGAGATATATAAGACTTTGTAATCCTATATATACAAGATAGAATAAATAAAAATCATAGAGTCACTACTCCTGTCCTATGGAAAGCTGCTACAAATAACAGTGTCTCATGGGCTGTTTAAATTCCTGTCATATAATATAACACTAATAATTTATGAAAAGGAAACAGAAGAAGGCAGAAAGGAAGGAATGGCTAGAAGGGAAGTTAGAGAATACATACCTTCAATCAACTTGCTTTTGTGGTCACTGAAATTAGAAAGGAGGCCAGTCAAGAGTGAAAAATGAATAATAGTTGGTAAAATTGAACTGGCTGAATATTTTCCCAAAGATCTAAGAAATATTTATTAAATATTTAAAGAGGTAAAAGTTTCAGCTAACTGTGTATATCATAACATAGATATGGGACTAAGAGCTGTCTTCCTTTAATTGACTAAGGTCTAATGCTAGTCATTATATTTAAGGGTTGGAGGATATAATTATCTGGTGCCATGAAATATTCCTCCACTTAAGAGGCCTAAATCTTCTTGTTGTCTCTCTGTTATTGCTATTTATTCTCTTGGGTCTACTAGTACTTTATTAGGTTTAAGTCTATCCACATGATGAAAGTGAAAGAGGAGAGTGAAAAAGTTGGCTTAAAGCTCAACATTCAGAAAACTAAAATCATGGCATCTGGTCCCATCACTTCATGGGAAATAGATGGGGAAACAGAGGCTGACTTTATTTTTTTGGGCTCCAAAATCACTGCAGATGGTGATTGCAGCCATGAAATTAAAAGATGCTTACTCCTTGGAAGGAAAGTTATGACTAACCTAGATAGCATATTCAAAAGCAGAGACATTACTTTGCCAACAAAGATCCGTCTAGTCAAGGCTATGGTTTTTCCAGTGGTCATGTATGGATGTGAGAGTTGGACTATAAAGAAAGCTGAGCACTGAAGAATTGATGCTTTTGAACTGTGATGTTGAAGAAGACTCTTGAGAGTCCCTTGGACTGCAAGCAGATCCAACCAGTCCATCCTAAGGGAGATCAGTCCTGGGTGTCCATTGGGAGGACTGATGTTGAAACTGAAACTCCAATACTTTGGCTACTTGATGAGAAGAGCTGACTCATTTGAAAAGACCCTGATGCTGGGAAAGATTGAGGGCAGGAAGAGAAAGGGACGACTGAAGATGAGATGGTTGGATGGTATCACTGACTCGATGGACATAAGTTTGGGTAAACTCCAGGAGTTGATGGACAGGGAGGCCTGGCATGCTGTGATCCATGGGGTTGCAGAGTTGGACACAACTCAATGACTGAACTGAACTGAACTGATTTTATACTAGCAGACAATGAACTAATTCTTTAATAGTAGTAGTAAAGTCGCTCAGTCGTGTCCAACTCTTTGCGACCCCATGGACTGTAACCTACTAGGTTTCTCTGTCCGTGGGATTCTCCAGGCAAGAATACTGGAGTGGATTGCCGTTTCCTTCTCCAGGGGATCTTCCCAACCCAGGGATCAAACCCGGGTCTCCCGCACTGGAGGCAGACGCTTTAACCTCTGAGCCACCAGGGAAGCCCATATTCTTTAATATGCCTACCTAATATTCAGTTGTGAAACATGATTTATTTATCAAGATTCTTACTGGTGAACATTTCACTTGTTTACATTCTTTTGGTACTATTAACTATAATGTAATAATTTATCATGGGAAATATAATTTCACACACATAAATATTGACATTTTTGTAGAATAGAATAGAATAGTTTTCTGAATTGCAATTTCCAGGTCAAATGGTATACACATTTTAAAAGCAGCTTTATTGAGATTTTATTGACATACAATAGACTATACATGATTAAAGTGTTCAATTTAATAAATTTTGATGTATATGTACAACCATAATCCATGATCACAATCAAGATTATGAACATATCCATCTCCTGCCAGAATATATTCATGCCCCTTTGTATTCTGTGAGTATGGTTTCAGTGTGTCTGCCCTCTGATGCCCTCTTGCAACACCTACCATCTTACTTGGGTTTCTCTTACCTTGGGCGTGGGGTATCTCTTCACGGCTGCTTCAGCAAAGCATAGCCGCTGCTCCTTACCTTGGACAAAGGGTATCTCCCTACCGCCACCGTTCCTGACCTTCAGTGTATATTCTATGCAGCCAAAGATGGAGAAGCTCTATACAGTCAACAAAAACAAGACCAGGAGCTGACTGTGGCTCAGATCATGAACTCCTTATTGCCAAATTCAGACTCAAATTGAAGAAAGTAGGGAAAACCACTAGACCATTCAGGTATGACCTAAATCAAATCCCTTATGATTATACAGTGGAAGTGAGGAATAGATTTAAGGGCCTAGATCTGATAGATAGAGTGCCTGAAGAACTATGGAATGAGGTTCGTGACATTGTACGGGAGACAGGGATCAAGACCATCCCCATGGAAAAGAAATGCAAAAAAGCAAAATGGCTGTCTGGGGAGGCCTTACAAATAGCTGTGAAAAGAAGAGAGGC
>SJYT01056425.1:6739-35408 GCA_006410635.1 Cephalophus harveyi
TCTTTTTTTTTTTTTTTTTTTTTTTTTTTTTTTTGCATTTTTTGTAGTTTTTAAATTAAATTAAATTTAAAAAACTAGACAGAGTATGAAAAAGTAGAGACCTCACTTTGCTGACAAAGATCTGTATAGTCAAAGATATAGTTTTTCCAGTAGTCATGTATGGGTGTGAGAGTCGGACCGTAAAGAAGGCTGAGTGCTGAAGAATAAATGCTTTCAAATTGTGGTGCTGGAGAAGACTGGAGAAGACTCTTGAGAGTGTCTTGGGCAGCAAGGAGATCAAACCAATCAATCCTAAAGGAAATTAACCCTGAATATTCATTGGAAGGACTGATGCTGAAGCTGAAGCTTCAATACTTTGGCCACCTGATGTGAAGAGTCACTCACATATTCAAATTTATTCATTTTAATATGGCTTCCCTGGTGGCTCAGAGGTTAAAGCATCTGCCTGCAATGTGGGAGACCTGGGTTTGATCCCTGGGTAGGGAAGACCCCCCTGGAGAAGGAAATGGCAACCCACTCCAGTATTCTTGCCTGGAGAATCCCAGGGACAGAGGAGCCTGGTGGGCTATAGTCCACGGGGTCACAAAGAGTCAGACACAACTGAGCGGCTTCACTTTCACTTTCATTTATTTTAATTGTAGACTTTCCTCCAAAGGAGCAAAAGTCTTTTACGTTCATGGCTGCAGTCACCTTCTGCATTGATTTGTGAGCCCAAGAAAATAAAATCTGTCACTGCTTGCCCCTTTTCCCTTCTGTTTGCCATGAAATGATGGGACTGGATGCCATAATTTTAGTTTTATAATGTTGAATTTCAAGCCAGATACAGCCAAAATTTTGCATAATGTAGCTATAGCATAGGGCAAGCAATTTAGCAGGTTCAAGCACCAATGATTGATTCTAATGCAAAGTGACCTATGAGTCAAGTTTGGAAAACACTTTATTCTCAGAAGACTTCTTTGATTTCTCAAGCCTAGCAAAACCATACTTTTACATATTCACATATCACACGCTCTGAATATTTATTTATCATCCCCATCACATTATTACTGTGACACTCCATTGACTCATCAGTCCCCTTGACCAGGTTTCAATATTCTTAAAGCAAAGATTTATGTTATTAGTCTTTGGTGACCCAGAAGTTAATTCAGTTCTTGGGATATAGTAGATGATGAATAAGTGCCTGAATGAATGAATGATAAATGCCATATACAAATGCCATTGATAAATGGCTGGTTGACAGAATGAATGAATGTTTCTATTAATTTTACCAGTCAGGTTCTCTGTTATGAATTCAACTCATTGGTTGAATGAGAAGCATAGTTAATTAAAAGTATGTTAGATGGCAAGATAGTTCCAGAAAAACATCTATTTCTGCTTTATTGACTATGCCAAAGTCTTTGACTATGTGTGTTACAGTAAACTGTGGAAAAGTCTGAAACAGACGGGCATACCAGACCACCTGACCTGCTTCTTGAGAAACGTGTATGCAGGTCAGGAAGCAACAGTTAGAACTGGACATGGAACAACAGACTGGTTCCAAATAGGGAAAGGAGTACTTCAAGGCTGTATATTGTCACCCTGTTTATTTAACTTATATGCAGAGTACATTATGAGAAATGCTGGGCTGGAGGAAGCACAAGCTGGAATCAAGACTGCTGGGAGAAATATCAATAACCTCAGATATGCAGATGACATCACCCTTATGACACAAAGGGAAGAAGAACTAAAGAGCCTCTTGATGAAAGTGAAAGAGGAGAGTGAAAAAGTTGACTTAAAGCTCAACATTCAGAAAATGAAGATCATGGCATCCAGTCCCATCGCTTCATGGCAAATAGACAGGAAATAGTGGAAACAGTGGCTGACTTTATTTTCCTGGGCTCCAAAACCACTGTGGATGGTGACTGCAGCCATGAAATTAAAAGACATTTACTCCTTGGAAGGAAAGTTATTAACAATCTAGACAGCATATTGAAAAGCAGAGACATTACTTTGTCAACAGAGGTCCATCTGGTCAAGGCTACAGTTTTTCCAGTGGTCATGAATGGATGTGAGAGTTGGACTATAAAGAAAGCTGCGTGCCAAAGAATTGATGCTTTTGAACTGTGTTGTTGAAGAAGACTCTTTAGAGTCCCTTGAACTGCAAGGAGATTCAACCAGTCCATCCTAAAGGAGATCAGTCCTGGGTGTTCATTGGAGGGACTGATGTTGAAGCGAAACTCCAATACTTTGGCCACCTGATGAGAAGAGTTGACTCATTGGAAAAGACCCTGAAGCTGGGAAATATTGAGGGCTGTAGGAGAAGGGGATGACAGAGGATGAGATGGCTGGATGGCATCACCAACTCAATGGACATGGGTTTGGGTGGACTCTGGGAGTTGGTGATGAATAGGGAGGCCTGGGGTGCTGCGTTTCATGGGATTACAAAGAGTTGGACACGACTGAGTGACTAGGCTGAACTGAACTGATGACATGTAGAATCGTTCTGAAGTCTCAAAACAGGACTGATGCTCTGCATCAAAGAAAAAGATGTGAAAAAAAATTTTTTTCTTTGAAACCACTGTTGATGTTATTACCTCTACAAATTAGCATTTAGTGCAAGGAACTTGACTGCTCTGTGATCCCAACTGTCCCACACAAATGCTGCTTCGGAGTCAGGAATCTGACCTTTAATATTGTTGTAATACTAACCTTTAAGACAAGTCTACATTGCTTGCTCCGGCAAGAGAATGACTTGACACAGTTTTGTGTTATCATCTGATTGAGGAAACATTAGGCTGCATGCCCACAACCTGACTGTAAGGAAGGCTGGGATGTTGGATTATTTATCTTCTACGTTGAATAGCATAATAGTTAAACAAACATACGAAGGCTAATCAGAGATGATAGGCATGTAACACACATCCACTGTATCAATCAAAAAAATTTTCACACCTAATATGTATGACTTTGCATCAGAATGGAGGTGGGCAGGAGAAATCCTCTTTACATTCAAAAGCTTAGGATCCACTCCACTCAGTAATTGCAATGGGTTTAAGTGGGTTTGCAGTGCTGAATTTTAGAACATCTATATATTAATGAATTGACACATTTGGATAATCGTAAGATGAAATAAATCCTCCAAAACTTTTTGATTAACTTTAGGAAATAAATTTGAGTGGCAAGTTGGTATATAAGGGTAAAACTCTTTCTTGTCTCCTGATAGTATTCATAAAAAGGTGAAAATAAAAACTTGGAAAGTGACAATAAAATTTTATTGCTAGAATGAACTTATTGGTATGGAAATAAAAGTCATCTGAAAGTTATTTAAAAGGAAGAAGATTGGAATACCGTATCTTCACAAGGACAAGAAAATGCTAAAACCTAACAGAGAGTGTGGGTAACACCCACAGAGCATTTCTGGATAAAATTTAAAATGCAGCCACAGCTATGGTACAAAGTTTCATATACCATATTTTAGTTCACACACATCAATATATGTTAAATTGATACATAATACATTCCTAAATATCTATACCAATACTCATGAAGGTAAGAAGATTCACCATTTGCTGAAATATTTTTTCTATTTTTTATTGTAGTAAAATCCACATAGCACTTACTATTTTAAGTACAAAGTTTATTGGCATTAATTACATTCACAGCTATGCAAATAGTCCCTATCCATTTCCAGAACTTTTTTATCCTTCACAATCGAAACTCCCTTCATTAAGCACTAACTCGCATTCTCTTCTCCCTGCAGTCCCTGGTAACCACCATTCTACTTTCCTTCTCTATGAATTTGGCTATTCCAGACAACCTCATATAGATAGAATCATACAATAGTTTTCATTTTGTGACTGGCTTATTTCACTTAGCATAATGTGTTCAAAATTCATTCCTGTTGTTGTATGTGTCCTGAGTTGAATTCTTTCTGAGAAAATCCATGCCAATTTTCCTAGAAGCCATGGAAATATGCAAAATAAAAGGTATGCTTCATTTTCAACAAAGCTGCAAGTCATGCTGACATATATATGCTTTCTGAACCTCATATATAACCATCTTGTATCATTTTGTCACTCAAATAATTACAAATTATGTATAATAATAATAAGTACATATATGAAATTGGACTTCCCCAGTGGCTCAGCAGATAAAGAATCCATCTGCAATGCAGGAGATGCAGGAGATACGTGTTTAATCCCTGGATGTGGAAGATCCCCAATTATGTCTTTAAATGATTTAAAACTGTGTTTAATAAGAATAAGTTTAAACTTTTCATAATTAATAATAATAATTTAAAACAATCTCACCTTTGTTGGTCCAACATTTGTACTAATCAACAAAATCTAGCTTCTGCTATTATATTTTTACTTTCTCTCTCCATTTTCAGTCTCCTCAATCATCTCCATATAGCAGCCATAGTAACCTTTTAAAAATAAACTGAATTATGTCACAGACACTATGGAAAACAGTACAGAGATTTCTCAAGAAATTAAAAATAGAACTCCATATGATCCAGCAATTTCATTTCTGGGTATTTCCCCCCAAAATAAGAAAATTAATTTAACAAGTTATGTGTATATCAGTGTTCAATGCAGCACTATTTCTTATAGCCAAGATGTGGAAACAACCTGCATCCACTGATAGACAAATGGATAAAGAAGTGGCTCCAGTTACCGCACAATTGCACTCATCTCACATGCTAGTAAAGTAATGCTCAAAATCCTCCAAGCCAGGCTTCAGCAATATGACTCAATGGATGTGAGTCTGAGTGATCTCCGAGAGATGGTGATGAACAGGGAGGCCTGGCGTGCTGCGATTCATGGGGTCACAAAGAGTCAGACACGACTGAGCGACTGAACTGAACTGAACACTTATCTCTCTCTCTATATATATATGTATATATACATATACATATATATATAAATAAACATTAGTCAAAATAATGAAATCTTGCCATTTGTGACAACATTCATGGCCTAGGGATTATTATGTTAAGTGAAATAAGTTAGAAAAATATATATGATCTTGCCTATATGTGAAATGTAAAGAAATCAAACAAAAGAACATAATAATAGACTCATACATATAGAGAAGAAATTGGTAGTTGCCAGAGGAGTGGGCATGAAGGGTGGAGGAAGCAAATAAAGAGGATATAGAGGTACAAACATCCTATATAAAATAAATAAGCTATAGGGATGTAATATACATCATAAGGAACATGGTCTATAATATTATAATAAGTCTGTGTTATAATAAGTCTGTAACACATGGTTATTAGACTTAATGGTGATCATTTTACAATGCATGCAAATGTCAAATCAGGTACTATACATGAAACTAATAAAATATTGTATGTCAGCTATACTTCAATAAAAAAAAAGAATAATTTGACCCATTAACTTAATATCTAAGTGCATTTATATCCTCTTGGAATAACACAGAACTTCTTACCTTGATTTTCAGGTCTCTATATGAACTAGCATCTTCTCCCCTCCCCATATTTATCTCCTGACTCAGTTCATTCACTTCCCTCCAGTAGCCCTTCAGGGATGCAAGCCTTCACCCATCTCTCAGACTTTGCCCTTCTATTTCCCTGGCATGCTCATTCTTAGATTCTACCTAAATTCCTATCCCTCTTTGTTTCTTTGCAGAGCACCTGGTTGTTCTTTTCCATTACTGTATTTATTGCAATTTCACATTTCTTACTTGTTTATTAGTTAAAAATATGTGCCAGGCACCATGTCATTTTTGTTTACTACCATATAGCCAGGGCTTAGCATGGAGCCTGGAAGACAGCAGACACTCATGAACACTGATTAAATGGATGAGTGAGTGATGTCATGCAATGAAGTTGAAGAATAATTTTTCTTTACCACATGTATCTGACAATAAGTGAATAAAATCTCATGTAGTTACTGAAACTTCTGGGGTTGTCTCAGGCTGCAAATACCTTTAACTTACTCACCTGTGAAGCCAAGAGCTGTGCATTCCTCATTACCCTTGCCTTAAAGTTGTTTACAGTAATGGGTAATGATTTTCTTATTGTGCAGAAAGTTATTACCATTGGAAATCAGGTTTAGGTGTTTCCATAACTCTGTTTTATGCCCTAAAGTAAAACCATGAGTCAAATAGGTAGCCTGATTTTTTTTTTTAATTTTATTTTGACTTTATTTTACTTTACAATACCGTATTGGTTTTGCCATACACTGACATGAATCCACCACAGGTGTATACGAGCTCCCAATCCTGAATCCCCCTCCCACCTCCCACCCCATATCCTCTCTCTGGATCATCCCCGTGCACCAGCCCCAAGCATCCTGTATCCTGTATCGAACATAGGCTGGCGCTTCGTTTCTTACATGATAGTATACATGTTTCAATGCCATTCTCCCAAATCATCCCACCCTCTCCCTCTCCCACAGAGTCCAAAAGTCCATTCTATACATCTGTGTCTCTGATATTTAACAGTAGAAGGAAGAATATGAGGGAATAAAAAAAAGATTCATATTAAAAAAGATCAGATAAAGTCAAATTTGTTTTAAGAAACAACAATTTGAAAGAATTTGGTTCTAATTCTGACTATTAACTGCTTTGTAAAAGTTAAGAGTATTTTGTGACTTTGCTGCCTCTAATAATGAAATTGCAAGTCTTACTGGAGCTACCTTCCTATATTGCTGTTCATTTTTTAAAAAAATTGCACATTTTAAAGCACTTTACAAATACATTGTGATATCAGTGGTAGCAAATCCACCAGTCAAAGCAGGAGATGCAGGTTTAATCCCTAGTCTCTGAAGATCTCACATTCTGGGAGCAACTAAGCCCATGCACCGTCACTACTGAGCTTGTTCTGTAGAGCCTTGGAACTGCAATTACTAAAGCCCACATGCCTAGAGGCCATGCTCTGCAACAAGAGAAGCAATGACAAGAAGCTTGTACACCACAACTAGAGAATAGACCCCACTTGCTGCAACTAGAGAAAAAGCCCCACAGCAATGAAGACCACCACAGCCAATAAATAAATAAATAAATAAAATTTAGAACTATATATATTATTATAATATATCTAAGTAAATGTGTTTAAGTGCTTAGTTCCTATGCAATGGTACAAATGTAATTTGTATATTTGACTTTTAGTTTCTTAATAGCTACCATCTAGGAAATTGACAGCAGAGAAGGCAATGGCCCCCCACTCCAGTACTCTTGCCTGGGAAATCCTATGGACGGAGGAGCCCGGTAGGCTACAATCCATGGGGCCGCTAAGAGTCGGACACGACTGAGTGACTGCACTTTCACTTTTCACTTTCATGCATTGGAGAAGGAAATGGCAACCCACTCCAGTGTTCTTGCCTGGAGAATCCCAGGGACAGAGGAGCCTGGTGGGCTTCCGTCTATGGGGTCGCACAGAGTTGGATATGACTGATGCAACTCAGTAGCAGCAGCAGCAGGAAATTTACAGAAAGAATGCATACATGTGAATTTTTAAAGAGTAACACTGTCAAATGAGGAAATCTTTACAGGTTTGTTAAAGAGGTAAATAGGCTAATTCATTGATTTTGCTGTTGAATTATCTCAGATAGTAGCTGAGAGCAGTGGCCACATTGTTTTTTACATGCTCTATTTCACAATATAATTCCCAGTTTTCCATTCTACTGAGAATTATGCAGACTGTCTTTCATTAAAATCATGGCATATTTTGATTTTCCACTTAAGTTTTCCAGGGAGAGCATGGCTCTGAGACCAGCCATTTATGCTGCACTCCCCCTTGAGAAGCACCACTATTAATTGGAACAAAAATGTTTCAACAGCAAATGTCACTGAATCTCTTAGGATGTTTTAAGCTTCTGCAGCAATGAGGAAAAACAAAGCAAGTCATGGCTGCTTTATCTGGAAGATCTACGGAAATAAGAGGAATCTTCAGTTTTGCCAACATGTTACAAACAGCCTGAGCACTTTGAATTCACCCATTAATAGCATTTACTACATGTCTTTTATGTGTCAGGCGTTTAACCTAGTTAGAAGGATACAAAGATGAGCAGTAATCCTTCCCTGTGGAAAATACTGTTCACAGAGAAGAAAGAACATATTAAGTCAAAAAACACTGTGATAAGTGGCAAACGAGAGAATACAATGTGCTGTTTGCACACCAGAGGGGATAAATCTGCTTTAAGGAATTAGGACACATGGACTAGTTAGCTATCCCTATAAACTGATCACTCCAAAGTTTAGTGGCTTAAATCAACAAGGATTTACTTAGCTCTCAAGTTCGCAAAACAGCTAGCAAGTGGCCTTGCTCAGATGTCTGTGGTAGAATATGCTAATCTTGGCCGGACTACTACATGCTCGAGGTCTCAACTGAGAAACTGAGCTGGCTCAATCCTATCTGGTCCATGTGGTCACTCACCCTTCAGACTGTTGGCCCAGACTTGTTTACATGGTTGTCACATAAGGGGACAAAAAGAATCAGAAATACGAAAGAGCCCTTAAAACCTAGACATGGAACTGAGATTGTATCACATTCACTGTGCTGTGCTGTGCTGTGCTTAGTTTCTCAGTAGTGTCTGACTCTTTGCAGTTCCATGGACTATCGCCCTCCAGGCTCCTCTGTCCATGGGATTCTCTAGGCAAGAATACTGGAGTAGGTTGCCATGCCCTCCTCCAGGGGATCCTCCCAACCCAGGGACAACATCCTATTAACCCAAGCACATTTCAGGCCCAGCTCAGACCTGAAGGGGTAGAAAAATGGACTATCTCTTGATGCTGAGAGATGCAGAGACATGTTGCAAAGGAGCATGGATACAAGAAAGGCAATAATTGCTGCCATCTTTGCAAAAAATGTGCTAAAACAGATAACAAATACCAAGTGATTTTGACCTGTGTCTTGAAATTAGTCTATAAATTAAAGGAGGGAAGGACATTCCTTGATGTAACTAAGGATAGGGAACATTTTCTGAGTTTAGTGTTTTCTAGAGTCTCAATTCTTCACCATGCCAGCACCATTAAGACTATAATTATAGAGGCTTCCCTTGTGGCTCAGATGGTAAAGAATCCCCCTGCCGTGCAGGACACCCAGATTCAATCCCTGGGTCAGGAAGATCCCCTGGAGAAGGTATTGGTAACCTACTCTAGTATTCTTGTCTGTGAAATCCCATAGATAGAGTAGCCTGGCCGGCTACAGTTCATGGGGTCGCAAAGAGTCAGATACGACTGAGTGACTTTCACTTTCATATATAATTATTTTACTATAAAATGTTGATAAACTAGACATTTTTATTAGCCCAGACTTGTTTGCATGGTTATCACACAAGGGACAAAAATAATCAGAAATATGAAAGAACTCTTGAAATCTAGACATGGAACTGACACTGCATCATATCCACTGTGCTGCGCTGTGATGCTCAGTACTGTGACTCTTTGCAACCCCATGGACTGTAGCCCTCTAGGCTCCTCTGTCCCTGGGGATTCTCCAGGCAAGAATACTCTAGAGGGTTTCCATGCCCTACTCCAAGGGATCTTTCTAACCCAGGAGTTGAACCCACATCTCCTGTGTCTCCTGCCTTGGCAGGTGGGGTCTTTACCACTCGCGCCACCTGGGAAGCCCCTCTGTCATCACTTGCAGTCAAAGTAAAGATCTGCTGACCTAGATCTCGCAATGGCTACTTTATTAATACCATCTATTTTCCAATCCCCCACCACAAAACTCTTCTGTATAAGAGCTGAAGGGATTCCTGTGCAAAAACTTGACTCCTTCTGTTTACTCAATTACTGACAAATTCATTCAAGGTCATTGTTTTTTATTTATATTATTCAAGACTTTGATAAGCCACCCAACATCTTTCTAGAAATTCAAATTATTACATAGTCTAGAGTTGATTTCTCAAGACACAATACAGAACTTAGCAATGCTAGTATTAGCATTAGATGGATGGTAAGAAAGTTAGAATGGAACACTGAATGAGATTATTAGAAAAGTAAATTCAAGATAACTTGCAAAGGGCCTTGTTTAACACTCTAAGAAATTTTTACTTCTTTCTGGAAAAAAAGTTTAATATTATTACCATCTATGTGAATACAAAGACGAAATGCTATCTGACAATGGCATAAAATTCACAATCTCAAAATTAAGAAGGAAAAAATAGCAATTTTATAGCATCAGAGACCTGCCAGTTTGTTTTAAAAATATAACTAGAAGTGTTGATGAATGGCATCTACAATGTAGATAATATCCAAGTCTGAATAAGATAATCGGGAAGTAAAATATAGCAGTGAAATAAAGTTCTAAACTAAAACAAACATGCATAAATTTATTTTAATATCACAAATAAATATTTTATAATAATCTATATGCATTAAATAAACATAATATTAGAATTATAATGGATAATATGATACTACACATTTTAAATTGTATATATAATATCCTAGAGATTTATAGTTGTCTTTAATATATCAATATGTTATGTCAAACTAGTTTTCAACAAAATTAAACTAACTTAAAGTAAAATGAAAAAGAATAACATCCTTGGAACTAAAGATTTCTGGTCAACAGTTTGTTTTTCAGTAGATTCAAATATCACTGGGTTTTACAAATTTGTTCTGAAAAAGAAAAACTTAGGAATTCTCTACTTTAAGCTTTCATGAGGTAGAGCATATTTAAGCATAATACATCATTTTCAGAAATAAGACTTTCACTTTGGGACAAAGAAAGTAATTAAAAACTAGAATAACTGATTACAAATAACTTTAAGGAAGTGAAATATATGTCAGTGGGAAGGGGATAGATTAAACAAGAAACATGACTAGCATACATCAGTACTTGACAGTGTAAATATACGGAAAGGTTAGTTAGGTTCACTTAGAGAATGAAAAACTACCATCAGAATGCACAACTAAGTCAATGATTTATTAAATAAGTATTTCTTGAACATCTAATATGTGGCAGTCTTGGACTTATTTTCTCACTGAAGAGGCAGATAAGCTTTACTCCTCTAGGTAATAAGTGCCCTGAAATATAAGTTTTTAAATGATGGAGAAGTAGTATTAATAGGACCACCTCAAGCTAACTCACATGTAACTGAAGTATTTAAACATAAATTAGGAGTTAACCATAACGGAAACAAATGAAAACTTTTATTAAATAAGTATTTCTTGAACATCTAATATGTGGCAGTCTTGGACTTATTTTCTCACTGAAGAGGCAGATAAGCTTTACTCCTCTAGGTAATAAGTGCCCTGAAATATAAGTTTTTAAATGATGGAGAAGTAGTATTAATAGGACCACCTCAAGCTAACTCACATGTAACTGAAGTATTTAAACATAAATTAGGAGTTAACCATAATGGAAACAAATGAAAACAACAGTTTTGCTTTGCCAACATAAAAAATAATAGAATCAATTTATTGATTAAAAAATTAATATGATTCCCTTTCAAGGACTTTTCTAGTTTAACTAATACTTTTCTAGCTCAACTAAATCCGGAAATTATTTTATATATAAATTAAGAATAATATTTATAGATATTTGTATTTGTTGAAAATATAAAATTTATGGAAGGAATTTTGTGATTTCACTTAAAAACCACATTTTATTTTTATTTATTTATTATTATATATATATTTTTTTACTTTACAATATTGTATTGGTTTTGCCACACATCAACATGAATCTGCCACGGGTGTACACGTGTTCCCAATCTCAAACCCCCCTCCAACCTCCTCGCCCCACACCATCCCTCTGGGTCATCCCAGTGCACCAGCCCCAAGCATCCTACACCCTGCATCAAACCTAGATGGGCAATTTGTTTCTTATATGATATTATACATTTTTCAATGCCATTCTCCCAAATCATCCCACCCTCTACGTCTCCCACAGAGTCCAAAAGACTGTTCTATACATTTGTGTCTCTTTTGCTGTCTTGCATTCAGGGTTATCATTAATAGCTTGGTTGAAGCATCTTTAAAGTTAAACTAATTAGTAATTGGAGTTACTCTCAATCCCCATTGCACATCTAGAATGTAAAAGTTTAAATATTGGCTCATCTATCTTCTCTACTGGGTATTCACTTCAAGAAGTCTCTGTAAACTGTAAGTCGTCAGAGAGATTGCTACACCAATTGACAGTAAATGCTATTGAATATATTCACGAATGAATACAGAAATGAATGAATGAATAAACTATGACCTCTGTCCTATATAGCCAGGAAAAGGAAGGCCTCTAACATCTCTAAACAGCACAGTATCAATATACCTATGCTTTACTGCAATGACACTTCCCTAGTTTTTAAAAAACAAATTATGCAAAATTCCCCAAGGAAGACAAATGCACAAAGGGTCATACAGTTGTTGCTTAGTTGGAAAGTCGAGACCAACTCCTTTGTTACGCTTTGGACTATAGCTTGTCAGGCTCCTATGTCCATGGGATTTCCCAGGCAAGAAGAATACTGGAGCGGGTTGCCATTTCCTTCTCCAGGGGATCTTCCTGATGCAAGGATTGAACCTGGATTTCCTGCATTGGAAAGTGGATTATTTACCACTGAACCACCAGGGAATATGTATACATAGGAAAGTCAAAGTTTAAGTCACTCAGTCATGTCTGACTCTTTGTGACCCAATATACTGTACAGCCCATGGAATTCTTCAGGCCAGAATAATGGAGTGGGTAGCTGTTGGCTTCTCCAGGGGATCTTCACATCCCAGGGATAGAACCCAGGTCTCCTGCATTTAGGGTAGATTCTTTATCAGTTGAGCCACTAGGGAAGCCCAGGAGTACTGGAGTGGGTAGCCTATCCCTTCTCCAGAGGATCTTCCTGACCCAGGAATCAAACAGGGCTCTCCTGCATTGTGGGTGGATTCTTTACCAGCTGAGCTACCAGGGACGCTGCTGGTAGCCATATACATATAATTTCCCAGGTCCCAGGACCCACTTCCCAGGGGGTCGCAAAGATCCCCTGGAGGAAGGCATGGCAAGCCAACCCAGGGTTCGTGCCTGGAGAATCCCATGGACAGAGAAGCCTGGAGGGCTGCAGCACATGGGATTGCAAAGAATTTGACACTATAGAAGTGACTCAGCATACATATATGTATGTGTGTGCATATATATATATATATATACACACACACACACATATATATATATATATATGCTTTTGCCAAAGACTACTAAAATAAAAAGAATAAATCTTTCATGCAGTAAGAATTCAAGATAGGCACTGTATAGTAGAAGGTTAAAAGGCAGGAGACTACTTCACACTTTTTCTTACACCGTTACAGGTACTCATTCTATACATGGATAAAAGCCAAGCTAACTTCAGTCATGTCCTAATCTGTCAAGTAATTTTTAGACCCACAGAGAAAGAAGGCACTTTTACTTAAAAGTACACAAACTTAAAAAGATTGGATAGTAATATATATTATTGAAGGGTATAAAATTTGGCAACATGAGAAGCACCAGGAAATTAAGCCAAATACATATGGATTTAAAAAGACATTTATATGTATATATGTGTATGTGTATATATATGACTTCTCAGGTGGCACTAGCGGTGTAGAATCCACCTTCCAATGCAGGAAACCCAGGAGATGCCAGTTCAATCCCAGGGTTGGGAAGATCAGCTGGAGGAGGAAATGGCAACCCACTCCAGTATTCTTGCCTGAAGAATCCCATGGACAGAGAGACCTGGTGGGCTACAGTCCATGGGGTCACAATGAGTTGGACAGGACTGAAACAATGCAGCACGCACAAGCACACACACACAGACACAGACACACACACACATATATATAAAACATGGAAGGCAGAATAAACAAGGTCAACTATGCATCTGAAGATGTATTGAAAGACATTCTTTGAAAACAAGTCAGCTAAATATTATAAAACTTACATTTAATGAAAAAAAAGGTTTATACATATCTGAAAAGAAGAAAATCCATGATATTTGTTCAAAGGGATAAGTGAGTTTAACATTAAGGAAAATAAACAAAGTTTTTGTTAGTGGAAATTTATACTGTTGGAATCTGTAACATAAAATTCTACTGATTGTGGAAGGATGAAAATATTATTCATCATTCTTTCCTTTCAGTTCAGTTGCTCAGTCGTGTCTGACTCTTTGCAACTCCATGAATCTTAGCACACCAGGCCTCTCTGTCCATCACCAACTCCTGGAGTTCACTCAGACTCACGTCCATCGAGTCAGTGATGCCATCCAGCCATCTCATCCTCTATCGTCCCCTTCTCCTTCTGCTCCCCAATCCCTCCCAGCATCAGAGTCTTTTCCAGTGAGTCAGCTCTTCACATGAGATGCCCAAAGTACTGGAGTTTCAGCTTCAGCATCATTCCTTCCAAAGAAATCCAGGGCTGGCCTCCTTCAGAATGGACTGGTTGGATCTGCTTGCAGTCCAAGGGACTCTCAAGAGTCTTCTCCAACACTACAGTTAAATTCCATATGCTCTTAGCACATTTTGATTAAGCTATAATAACATTGGATTTGGACTGAATTACAGTCTTCCAACACTGACTTTCAGGGGCTCTAGCTTGCAGACAACATAGTGTGGGATTTCTTAGCTTCAGTAATTGTGTGAATCAATTTCTTGTAATAAATTTCTTCTGAGGTATGTATCCTATTGGTTCTTTTTCTCTAGACAACCCTGACTAATACAAGGAGTGATCATTATGCCACCTCCATTGATTCTGGTGATTCCATCTAGTTCTTCTAATAGAAGACCACAATCCCTGAATTCATATTTTAATTTCTTTTTTTAGCCTCAAAAATTTTGACTTACAGGGGTCCAAAAAGTGTCTTTTAAAAGCAGGTTTAATTATATAAATTTTATATAACATATAAATCATCCATTTAAAGGCTATAAGTTAATGTTTTTAACATATCACAGTTATACAGTCACCACAACGATCTAATTTTAAGATATATTTGTCACTCCAAGGAGCTTTCTAGTCCACTGGGTCACAAAGAGTAGGACACAACTGAATGACTGAGCACACACTCCTTGTCACTCCAGTATGAAACCTCATACATGTTAGCAGTTGCTTCCTATCTTCCCTCCATCTCCTGCAAACTCCTAGCCCTGGGAAATCACCAATCTACTTTCTGTCTCTATATATTTGCCTATTCTGGACATTTCAGATTAATTATACCCTATAATGTCATCTGTTGTGTCTGGATTTTTTTTTCACTTAGCATAATATTTCAGGGTTTATTCTTATTGAAGACTCTATTTGTACTTTATTTCTTTTTATTGATAAATGATACCTTTGTATGGCTAGATCACATTTTATTTATCCATTTATAAATTGATAAAATTTAGATTGTTTCAACTTTGGGGCCTTTATGCATAATGCTGCTATAAACATTCATGTGGACTTCCCTGGTGGCTCAAATGGTAGCAATGTGCTAGCAATCTGCTAGAAATGTGATAGACCCAGATTTAATTCCTGGGTCTGGCAGATTTCTTGGAGAAGGGAATGATTACCCACTCCAGTATTCTTGCCTGAAGAGTTCCATGCACAGAGGAGCCTGGTGGGCTTCAATCCATGGAGTTATAAAGAGTCAGACACAACTGAGCAACTAGCACTATCAAACACCAAACTTTCATGTAGAAGTTTTTGTGTGGACATATGATCATGTCCCTTGTTATTGCCTTGGAGTGAAATTGAGAGGCAATAACTCTATGCTTAAGCACTCAAGGAAATATCGAAATGCTTTCCAAAACAGTTTGATTTCTAAAGTTTGTTTGTTTGCTTTTACATTCCCGCAAGGAGTGAAGGAGGATAACAATTTTTCCAGATATTCGCTGCTGCTGCAGCTAAACTGCATTAGTTGTGTCTGACTCTGTGCGACCCCATAGACAGCAGTCCACTAGGCTCCGCTGTCCCTGAGATTCTCCAGGCAAGAACACTGGAGTGGGCTGCCATTTCCTTTTCCAATGCATGAAAAGGAATAGTGAAAGTGAAGTCGCTCAGTCGTGTACGACTCTTTGCGACACCATGGACTGCAGCCTACCAGGCTCCTCCGTCCATAGGATTTTCTAGGCAAGAGTACTGGAGTCGGGTGCCATTGCCTTCTCCGAGATATTCACTAACACTTGTTATTATCTATCTTTGACTAAAAGCTTCTTAGAAGACATAAAACACCATTTCAAAGAGCCTTTAATTTACACTTCCCTATTTACTAATAACGGAGAAGGCAATGGCACCCCATTCTGGTTTGTACTTATTAGCTAGTTGTACACCTTCTTTGGAGAAATTTCTATTCTGATTTTTTGTTCATTTTTTAATTGGATTATTGCTATTTCTACTATTAAGTTGTACTTTTTATATTCTAGATATAAATCTTGTATCAGATTATGAATTTTAAATGATTACTTCTGTTTTGTGGGTTACCTTGATAGTATCCTTGTAGCACAAAAATTAGTAACTATAATGTAGCACAATTTTATATTTTTTTCTCTCGTCATTTTGTGCTTTTGGTGTCATATCTAAGAAACCATTGCTTAACTCAAAGTCATGAACATTTACTAATAAGCTTTTCTCTAAGATCTGTAGCTTCCATCACAATAAGCTTTGGGTGGAGTGGGTAGGTTGTAATCAAATGCCACAGACACTGTCTATTTTAACTATGACATAACAGATTTTCTAGAATAATTGTTCTCCATTTGGTGTCTGCCCTTAGCATCATTTCTGGTGACTTTGAATTGTTTATGATTTTCACCTGTTAAATGATTGTTTAGCTGAGAGTGTGGACTGAGTTCCTCACATAGCAGTTCTGGAAGTTCCATACCCTAAAAATTACAAATTTAAAAGAACTTGATAAATTTTTCACTACCTTTCTAAAATCTCAGGATCATAACATTCTTAAAGACACTTAAAATTATATCCATTAGATTTCAAGATACCTTGATATGCTATTAATGGTCCATGATGATAATCAAGAGGGTGATTTCAAATCAGTAAAGTTAGACAATGCTTTCTGTTTCATTTACATTTACTAATTTTTATGTTCTTTCTTCGGAGAAGGCAATGGCACCCCACTCCAGTACTCTTGCCTGGAAAATCCCATGGACGGAGGAACCTGGTAGGCTGCAGTACATGGGGTCGCTAGTAGTTGGACATGACAGTGACTTCACTTTCACTTTTCACTTTCATGCATTGGAAAAGGAAATGGCAACCCACTCCAGTGTTCTTGCCTGGAGAATCCCAGGGACCGGGGAGCCTGGTGGGCTGCCGTCTATGGGGTCACACAGAGTCGGACACGACTGAAGTGACTTAGCAGCAGCAGCAGCATGTTCTTTCTTGATACAATAAATTAGTGACAATAAAAAATTAATTAGCAATATTTAGCAGAATGAATTCTATTGTCTTCAACTTCATGAACATGTTGGTTAATAGTTTTGTAAGTGTGTTTCCTTATGGACTCAAGATCTTTTCATAGTCACTGTAAGTTAAACAAATTAGATCAATATTCTTCTCATCTAAAATAGTCTCCACTTGGCCATCATCTGTTAATTTAATCTCTGAGTCTTCCATATGATCCAACTAAATTTGAGTTGTCTTTTTCACTGACACAGAAATTTATTTTAAGCTTACTTTGTACCATTGTTCTTGCCTGGAGAATTCCAGGGATGGTGGAGCCTGGTGGGCTGCCGCCTATGGGGTCACACAGAGTCAGACAAGACTGAAGTGACTTAGCAGCAGCAGCAGCAGTACCTTTAAACTCCAAACATGATGAATCCATTTCTCTAAGGGACCATGATTCCATTTAGTGGAAAAATAATATTGAAGAATAAGAATCTATACGCTTGGATAAATCACGGGGTTAAAATTTCTCCTGGGACTTTACAATGGATATGGCTAGAAAAATGTGATTTTAATTTTATTTTATTTTATAAATTAAAAGGACACATACTACAAGTAAAATGACACAATTCTGCTTAAATTCTTGATTCTTTACTTGTACTTCTCCTCAAAGTCAGTTTAAAATAGATGACCAAGAGCAAGAGGCAGTTTTTCCTCTGAATCTACTTAAAAAGCAAAATAAATTTTTTGTGTTGTAAAAGTTCACTAGCCAATATAATTCCAGTGAAACTCAAAGAAATAAAAGGCCGAAAAAATGAAAAATAAAAGAGCTTAACCAGTTGCAGATTTCCAAAATGCCTAGCACAAATTGCTAAATAAATCAATGTAATTCTTAAAGAATTCTTCTTAACAATCAGAATTATTAAACTACAGTATATTTCTTCATGATGAGTGTACAATCTGTGTCCAATATCCTTCTGAGTTATTGAAGCTTCTCCTGAGAAAATATGACTGAAGACATTTACAAATGTTAAAAAAGAAGAATGTGTTCAAAAGCAAAGGCACGGATAAAGTATTGGACAGAGAGTATTTATCAGCCATTAATATCTGTGACTAGCATTTCAGTTTAAATCAAGATAATTTATTTGGAAAAAAAGAACACTTTAAAAATCATATTACATTGGAATAAAATATATATCACTGAAAATATATATCACTGAAATGAAGATTCGCAGTAGCACAGGAAATAATTATTAATGTGATTGCTCTTTCTTCTACTTGCATTTTGTAATAAAAATTTGCCTCAATTGTTGTCTGATGGAGGCTGCAACAGATGTGCTCCTGAAGGTTCTTAAAACATATGAGGTTCCTGGGGGTTAATTTCTGCTTCCATGGAAACTACCCTGGTGTGCCCCAGTTTTAAATGATTTCCTGCAGTCTGACACCTGGAGGCACCTGCTCAAAGAAACATTTTTCTTTGGGTTGGAGCAACACACAAAAGGAGAAATAAGTTTCATGTTTGTCTTCCCCTGTATTGAATATGCCAGTTAACATTTTCAATTTGAGGAAATGATTTCTTTGGAATATATTGAGGTATGATCTTTTTTAAAGTTCATTTACATGCTTAGCAGACCTGGTAGTTTATGAACATCTCTTGTGACATGTAAGAGATATGCTCTGCCCACTGATAAAATAATCATCAATGGGTCATTTGTTCAATGATTAATTCATTTGGCAAGTGTTAAAATTTTGATAGGTTTACAGGATAAGAAGAAAGGAAGACACAGATGCTGACTCTAAGAATCTAGCAATCCATTTGGAAAACAGACCTATAAAAATCTAAGAAAACCTGGAAAGTTCAATGAGAACTAAATATACCAGGTAATTTGTGGGTGTGAGTGTTCATAAATTATACATTATCAAGCATGGAGAGGAACCAAGCCTGGAGACCTCTTTAGGGCAAGTTAGGAGCTAAAGGAGCAGTGAGAGAATGAATAAGACATGGAGAAGAGAAAAATTTTTTCTATCTAGATAAGTGTAGGATATGACAAATTATCTGGAATTGTAGAAATAGAAACTACAACTGAGGGAGTTTAAAAGATTCCTGAATATACTAATAAAATGGAGGGTCACATAGTTGTATATTATGACATTTAGCTCATATTTTGTAGGTGAAGGGGAGTCCTGAAAGCTTTACAGCAGAAAAGAAACATACTGAGATTCCTTTTTTTTTTTTTTTTGAAAATGGCTCTGTGACAGGAACTCTGAAAGTAAAGGATAGAGGGATTTCTCTGGTGGTCCAGAAGTTAAGACATTGCCCCCAAAGCAAGGGGAGTGAGTTCAATCCCTGGTCAGGGAAGTAAGATTCCACATGCCTCACAGACAAAAACTAAAACAAAAAAATCACACAGAAACACTATTGCAACAAGTTCAATGAAGATTATAAATATGGTCCACATCAAAAAAAATTCAAAGAAAAATAATGAAGGGGATAGAGAGGGGGGCTACTATAGAGTTTTAAAGCAGCAAAGATGAAAGCTTAAAACAACACAGTGAATAGAGGAATGGAGAGGAGAAAAATTTAAACATCTACATTAAAAAAAAAAAAAAAAAGATTTGGTCATGATTTGTAGTATGGCAGAAATATCAATTAACATCATTAGTCTACTAGAACTAATGTTCTGTTAGATCACCGGCAATTCCAACAACTGAAAGACCAGTACTGTTTTGGATAGGATGAGTTTGAGGTGCCTGGGGGTTACCCAGGTAGAGGTGACCAGTAGGAAGTTTTGTATCAGAGTCTGACATATAAGGATGCTACAGAGTTAGACAAACAGACTTAGGGCTCTCCCACTTATAGGTAGTTACTACATTAAAGCAACACAGTAACCCAACATAAGTGAGTAGACAAAATGATAATGAGTGTGTATAGGATCCAGAGAATGTTGAAATAGACATTCTGCTCCTCCTATGGATGAAGTCAGTACAAACAAGAAAGACAGGTCTCAAACTTGTGATGAAAAAATATGGAATTGTTGAGAGTTCAGTGGCAACAAGAGGTCTTGGGATTATCATAGTTTATAAATAATGCATAGCATATATATGAAAATCAAGTCTTTCTTCCTCCATTCTACCTTTAATCTCATTCACAGAAGTGATTTATGTTAATGGTATTGGTTTTCATTAACTTAGGTGGATAATTTTATGACTACTCTTCCATTTCTTAAAGGTTAATATATAACCTTTAGTAAGGATACACTAACATCCCTCAATAAAAGATGATCAAATTAGCACCTGAGTCTATTTTTCTGCTTCCAGTTTTTATGCTTCATGTTCTCAAAGAGTAAATTATTTATATATTTTCCTAAAATTATAATCAAAAGTCTGTTCTCATCAATAGATTGTTTCAAACAGCAAAAACATATCACTGGCATCACAATACTGGAATTATGTAAATATTTATTACTTTAAAATCAAACTATATGATTAGATCCATAGGAACAGAAACACAAGCTTCAAACTTATATCTATGTCACTTAGAAGAAAATATTTCAAATATATTTAAAATAGATTCAGATTCACTTTATGAGTTAGGGAATGGTGACACAAATCAGAGCAATTAACTCAATATTTAATTCATTGCTTTTATTATTTTCCCACATCACACTCCTGCTTTTTAATATTTACTCTGAATTGACATGTTTTTCAGTCCTGCCTAGGAAAGAATAACTGTTTCTTTCAGTGTTCTGTGCCACAGTTAATCTAGCAGTCTAGTATCTATTTATTCCTATTTTACTCAAGATTTCAAAAAATCTGGGTCAGCATCCTCACAAAAGGATAGAAGCCAATGCTCTTCTGCAATATCTTACTGGGCTGCAGGGGCTGGAAATTTAAAAACAATAAAATCAACAAAAATATAAATTTTCTAAATTCCCTTGCAATTTGGGGTCTACATGGTTTTATGTCAGCTGATTGGGCAAGAAAGGCTGGTTCTCAAGCCTTCATTTTGCCGATGTGAGTTGTGGCATGGCTATACTTGCTCTGAAACTTTAGTTCATATGATGGTCTCAAATTCCTTGAATCATAGCAAGGGAGTGCGTGCCTGGGGTCAGTACATCAAGGCTGTGTATTGTCACCCTGCTTATTTAACTTATATGCAGAGTACATCATGAGAAACGCTGGGCTGGAGGAAGAAGCTGGAATCAAGAATGCTGGGAGAGATATCAATAACCGCAGATATGCAGATGACACCACCCTTATGGCAGAAAGGGAAGAAGAACTAAAGAGCCTCTTGATGAAAGTGAAAGAGGAGAGCGAAAAAGTTGTTTAAAACTCAACATTCAGAAAACTAAGATCATGGCATCTGGTCCCATCACTTCATGGCAAATAGATAGGGAAACAGTGGAAACTGTGGCTGATTTTATTTTTCTGGGCTCCAAAATCACTGCAGATGGTTAGTGCAGCCATGAAATTAAAAGACCCTTACACCTTGGAAGGAAAGTTATGACCAACCTAGACAGCATATTGAAAAGCAGAGACATTGCTTTGCCAACAAAGTCCATCTAGTCAAGGCTATGGTTTTTCCAGTAGTCATGTATGGATGTGAGAGTTGGACTATAAAGAAAGCTGAGCACCGAAGAATTGATGCTTTTGAACTGTGGTGTTGGAGAAGACTCTTGAGAGTCCCTTGGACAGCAGGGAGATCCAACCAGTCCTTTCTAAAGGAGATCAGCCCTGAGTGTTCATTGGAAGGACTGATGTTGAAGCTGAAACTCCAATACTTTGGCCACCTGATGTGGAGAGCTGACTCATTTGAAAAGACCCTGATGCTGGGAAAGATTGAGGGCATGAGGAGAAGGGAATGACAAATGATAAGATGGTTGGATGGCATCACTGACACAATGGACATGGGTTTGGGTGGACTCTGGGAGTTGGTGATGGACAGGGAGGCCTGGTGTGCTGTGGTTCATGGGTCGCAAAGAGTCAGACACGACTGAGAGACAGAACTGAACTGAACTGAATATCTCAACTATAAATATTCATGTATTTTATTAACAATTATAAAACATGTAGAGCTAAAAGTGTACATATTACTATGAATAGCTATACATTTTTAATGTTTCTTTTGCATAATATAGATTTAATATTTCTTTATTAAAATATATGTACCATATATTTCTCACTATGAAATCAATGTCGAAGCTCTGATAGAATTTAACAGGGAAATAGTAAACTTATATATACACAGTCTGATACTAGTGACTTATACTCCATTCTAAATTTGACACTTCAGACTATTAAGACTATGTTCCATTGTTAATTTATTCATCATTTAAATACAGTATCTGGACAGTTGCTGGAGGCATATGCAATGCCCAAGACTGTTTTAATTAAACGTTAATGAGTAATTTTGTCTAAAAAATTATGTCAGAATACTGATTTGAAAAGCATAATTTGGTTAAAATGTTTCACTGGATATTATCAAGCTGTTTTTAAGAAAACATCACCTACTCTATGGTATGTTTGTTTATTTTTCCTTGTTTTCACCGACATGAAACTTGGNTTAATTAAACGTTAATGAGTAATTTTGTCTAAAAAATTATGTCAGAATACTGATTTGAAAAGCATAATTTGGTTAAAATGTTTCACTGGATATTATCAAGCTGTTTTTAAGAAAACATCACCTACTCTATGGTATGTTTGTTTATTTTTCCTCGTTTTCACCAACATGAAACTTGGGTTTAGAGAATACAGGTCAACATAAAAATCTTACCACATGAAAGAGTCCTTGTATTGTACATAATTTCACACTTAATATTAATTTTTAGGTATACACAAAAACATATCTTAACAAGTTTCAGAAATTGTAATAAGGGAATTAGAGACATAACAAAATATTTTACAAGAACTTTGAATAGAAGCTAATTCTTATTAATGATTTTCTCTGGTTCACAGTACTCCAGTTTCAAGGTTGAGCATGACAAGCTGATTAAATAAGGCTCACACATTAATATGAGACATGAGCACACACATGCAAACACCAAATGAAGTGGCTTCTAAGAGGCTCAATTTTCTATAAAGATTAACTCCTTTATGTTAAAATTGTATTTCTTAAGTTTAATGAAATCCTATTTCTAATGTTATGCTGGAAAAATACTGCTTCATAAAGAATGTGTATGTGTGTGTGTGTGTGTGTGCACGCTCAGTTGTGTCTGACTCTTTGTGACTCCATGTACTGTATCCTGCCAGGCTCCTTTGTCTATGGAATTTTCTAAGCAAGAATATTGGAGCAGGTTGCCATTTCCTCTCCAAGGCATCTTCCCAACCCAGAGATTGAACCCACATCTTTTGCATCTCCTGCACTGGCAGGCATGTTCTTTACCAGCTGAGCCACCAACTTGTACTTAAAGAGATACGTGTGTTCAGTTGCTAAGTCATGTCCGACTCATTGCTATCCCATGAATTGTAGCCCACCAGGCTCCTCTGTCCATGAGATTTTCCAGCCAAGAATACTGGAGTGGGTTGCCATTTACAACTCCAGAGGATCTTCTTGAACCAGGGATTGAAACTGTGTCTCCATGTCTCCTGCATTGGCAAATGTGTGCTTTACTACTGAGCCACCTGGGAAGTCCACTCAAAGGGATATAAAACTTAGTAAATGAAGATATTGTAAAGTTGGTGTCAGATAAGCAAAGCCACATTTAACATTGTTAATGTTTCTTTCTCCAGTTTGGGTATGGTAAAAGCTATGTGGAGTAGGAGATCTGGAAATAGATAGAAGCTTATCAGGAAGGAGATTACTAAAGATGGAATGCTTCAATTAAAATTTTTCTGCATTAGACTTGCTTAGTCTTTGTACAGTTTCAGCCTCAAACTATTCATGAATAAAAGAATGGCTGAAATCATGCTGTATGTAGGAACACATCTATGTCCCAAGAAAGATTACAACTACTTAGGTTCCACATCAGAAAAATACATTAAATATATTGATAAAGAAAGGAACAAGAGCAGGTGTGTGTGTATGTGTCTGTGTGTGTGTGGACTGTGAGAATGAGGATAATTGGGCAGGAAGGTGAAAAGGGGAGAATGCCTGAGTGACTCCACAATATGCTTTTATACTCACAGATTCATTAGAAGGCACATAATATACTTGTCAAAATGAACTAAAAAATTCCTCTTGGCCCCCAGGATGCTTTAATGACACATGATATTGGTGAAGCAGTTGTGGTCATAACTAAGAAGAGTTTCTCTATCCAATGTAATCAGCTTACCATTGAATCAGTAAAATGAAGGATGTTAATCAAGCAGAGTTATTATATTGAATACTGGTTTCCATCTGATTATACACAATTAAATAAAACCACACATGGCATTTTCCTACCAAAATCATGAAAAGACGCCATTTCCAGAATAATGCACATTTAAAGGTCACATATCCTCTGAAAGAAGAATGCATAATTTAAATCTGCCCGGGAGCAGCTGGAACTTGCCCTCTAGCTATGTAAACATATTTCCATTTTAATATTTACTCAAGTATTCATTATGCATGGTTAATCCCACATTTAATCTCCTTCCTCCTTAAAATCGCTGAAAATACTTAGCGATTCTATTTTGAAAGGTGTTTGGGATTTATAAAAAAATTTTGCTATTGAAGGAGAGCAAAGAGAAAAACTATTGTACTTAGTGATTGAACTTCTGTAGTTTTTAATTTTCATACTTATGCCTGTATTAGTTCGGTTAGTGTGTATGTACCATAGCTACATAGTACATACTTTATGTCAAGATGTATTCCAAAAGATTAATTACCTTCACTTTTCTTTAGATTTTTTTCAGTTAATGCTCTTCCAATCCTTGTGGGAAATTTTGCGTACATAGCACCAAGTGGAATTGAGTAATATTTGGTGGTGGTTGTTGTTGTTCAGTCGCCAAGCCATGTCTGACTCTTTCTGACCCCCTTGGGCTGAGGCACATCAGGCTTCACTGTCCCTTACCACCTCCCAGAGTTTGTCCAAGTTCATGCCCATTGAATCAGTGATGTCATCCAAACATTTCATCTTCTGTCACCCTCTTCTTCTCCCTTCAACCTTTTCCAACATCAGGGTCTTCCCCAAAGTGTTCGTTCTTCGTATTCGGTGGCCAAAGTATTGGAGCTTCAGTTTTAGCATCAGTCCTTCCAGTGAATATTCAGGGTTGATTTCCTTTTAGTATTGAAGGGTTTGATCTCTTTGTTGTCCAAGGGACTCTCAAGAGTCTGCTCCAGCACCACAGTTCAAAAGCATCAATTGTTTGGGGTCTGCTTTCTTTATGGTATATGTAATTAAACGGACAGCTAAAGGAGAAAACTCAGTATCATAAAAGTACAATGACCTAAAAAAGCTATTGAACTAAACTTTATTGAGCACTTACTATGAAACAGATTATCTGCTATGCAATTTCTGCAAGATAATCCTATTTAAACCCAGCAGTACTTTTTTGAGATCAGATTTGAATACCCCTATTTCAAGGGACTGAAGAAACTGGAACTTGGAAGGTCTAACATGTGTCTGTGAACACACAGCTAAAATACAGAGCAATAAAGGCTTTCCACTGCAAGGAGATCCAACCAGTCCATTCTAAAGGAGATCAACCCTGGATGTTCTTTGGAAGAAATGATGCTAAAGCTGAAACTCCAGTACTTTGGCCACCTCATGCAAAGAGCTGACTCATTGGAAAAGACTCTGGTGCTGGGAGGGATTGGGGGCAGGAGGAGAAGGGAATGACTGAGGATGAGATGGCTGGATGGCATCACTGACTTGACGGACGTGAGTTTGAGTGAACTCTGGGAGTTGGTGATGGACAGGGAGACCTGGCATGCTGCAATTCATGGGGTCGCAAAGAGTCAGACACAACTGAGTGACTGAACTGAACTGAACTGAACTCACCAGATCTGCCCTCTCTGCCTGGGAAGTCTCCCAAGATTTTGCGGAAGTTCTTGAGAATGTACGACTGTTTTGACTAATGAGCTGTGAGCAAAAATAGCTTGTGTCACTTTTACTGGAGGTTACCACATTTTCTTTCACTGGTGCTATAGCCATTGATGCAATAAGATGATATAGCAGGGCTATATATAGCCCTCTAACCCTGAGCTGTAGCAGAATGCTGTGGAGATCCACACGGCAGCACCAGACTTAGAAAGGGAGCAGGAACACTTGCTTTGTTAAGCCACTGGAACTTCAGAGTACACTGGTTCAGCAAGCAGCCTAGTGTGTCTGACTTGACTAAAATATAAAAAGGAAATTAGTACCTTTTCCTGGTATCAGTAAATAACAAAGAGAAAAGTCACCTTACAGAATGAGCTTTTTTCTTTTTTTTAAATGCAGCATCCCATGTGCTGTGCTCAGTCGCTTCAGTCATGTCCAACTCTTTGTGACCTATGGACTGTAGCCCTCCAGGCTCCTCTGTCCATGAGATTCTCCAGGCAAGAATACTGGAGTGGGTTGCTGTGCCCTCCTCCAGATGATCTTCCCAACCCAAGGATCAAATCCATATCTCCAGTGTGTCCTGCCTTTCAAACAGTTTCTTTACCCACAGAGCCAGCTGGGAAGCATGCAGCATTTCATGATAAAGTAAAAACTACCTTCTTATATAAATTTGAATTAATTTAAATAACAAAATTTAAATTTTATGTACAAAAGAGGTCTTAATGACCTGGATAACCATGATGGTGTGGTCACTCAACTAGAGTGAGACATACAGGAGAGTGAAGTCAAATGGGCTTTAGGAAGCATTACCATGAACACAGCTAGTATAGTTGATAGAATTCCAGCTGAGTTACTTCAAACCCTAAAAGATGATGCTGGTAGAGTGCACAGTCAATATACCAGCAGATTTGGGATACTCAGCAATGACCACAGGACTGGAAAATATGTCTTCATTCCAATCTCAAAGAAGTGTAATGCCAAAGAATGTTCAAATTCAGTTCAGTTCAGTCACTCAGTCATGTCCGACTCTTTGCAACCCCCTGAACTGCAGCGTGCCAGGTCTCCCTGTCCATCACCAACTCCCGGAGTTCACTCAAACTCCTGTCCATTGAATAGGTGATGCCATCCAGCCATCTCATCCTCGGTTGTCCCCTTCTCCTCCTGCCCCCAATCCCTCCCAGCATCAGAGTCTTTTCCAATGAGTCAACTCTTCGCATGAGGTGGCCAAAGTATTGGAGTTTCAGCTTTAGCATCATTCCCTCCAAAGAACACCCAGGCCTGATCTTTAGAATTGACTGGTTGGATCTCCTTGCAGTCCAAGGGACTCTCAAGAGTCTTCTCCCACACCACAGTGCAAAAGTATCAATTCTTGAGCACTCAGCTTTCTTCACAGTCCAACTCTCACATCCATACATGACTACTGGAAAAACCATAGCCTTGACTAGATGGACCTTTGTTGGCAAAGTCTCTGCTTTTGAATATGCTAACTAGGTTGGCCATAACTTTCCTTCCAAGGAGTAAGCATCTTTTAATTTCATGGCTGCAAGCACGATCTGTAGTGATTTTGGAGACCAAAAAAATAAAGTCTAACACTGTTTCTACTGTTTCCCCATCTATTTACCATGAAGAAATGGGACTGGATGCCATAATCTTAGTTATCTGAATGTTGAGCTTTAATCCAACTTTTTCACTCTCCTCTTTCAATTTCAAGAGGCTTTTTAGTTCTTCTTCCCTTTCTGCCATAAGGGTAGTGTCATCTGCATATCTGAGGTTATTAATATTTTTCCTGGCAATCCTGATTCCAGCTTGTGCTTCTTCCAACCCAGCGTTTCTCATGATGTACTCTGCATAGAAGTTAAATAAGCAGGGTGACAATATACAGCCTTGACATACTCCTTTTCCTATTTGGAACCAGTCTGTTGTTCCATGTCCAGTTCTAACTGTTGCTTCCTGGCCTGCATACAGATTTCTCAAGAGGCAGGTCAAGTGGTGTGGTATGCCTATCTCTTTCAGAATTTTCCACAGTTTATTGTGATCCACATGGTCAAAGGCTTTGGCATAGTCAATAAAGCGGAAATAGATGCTTTTCTGGAACTCTCTTGCTTTTTCGATGATCCAGTGGATGTTGGTAATTTGATCTCTGGTTCCTCTGCTTTTTCTAAAACCAGCTTGAACATCTGGAATTTCACGGTTCATGTATTACTGAAGCCTGGCTTGGAGAATTTTAAGCATTACTTTCCTAGCATGTGAGATGAGTGCAATAGTGCAGTAGTTTGAGCATTCTTTGTCATTGCCTTTCTTTGGGATTTGAATGAATACTGACCTTTTCCAGTCCTGTGGCCACTGCTGAGTTTTCCAAATTTGCTGGCATATTGAGTGCAGCACTTTCATAGCATCATCTTTCAGGATTTGAAATACCCCAACT
>SJYT01056425.1:36555-53559 GCA_006410635.1 Cephalophus harveyi
TTAGGGACCTAACATTCTAGGTTCCTATGCAATATTGCTCATTACAGCATCAGACCTTGCTTCTATCCCTAGTCACATCCCCAACTGGGTATTGTGTTTGCTTTGGCTCCATCCCTTCATTCTTTCTGGAGTTATTTCTCCACTGATCTCCAGTAGCATATTGGGCACCTACCAACCCAGGGAGTTCCCCTTTAAGTATCCTATCATTTTGCCTTTTCATACTGTTCATGGGGTTCTCAAGGCAAGAATACTGAAGTGTTTTGCCATTCTCTTCTCCAGTGGAACCCATTCTGTTAGACCTTTCCACCATGATCTGACCATCTTGGGTGGCCCCACATGGCATGCCTTAGTTTCACTGAGTTAGACAAGGCTGTGGTCCATGTGATTAGGTTGACTAGTTTTCTGTGATTATGGTTTCAGTGTGTTTGCACTCTGATGCCTCGTGCAACACCTACTGTCTTACTTGGGTTTCTTTTACCTTGGACGTGGGGTATCTCTTCATGGCTGCTCCAGCAAAGCACAGCTGCTGCTCCTATCTTGGATGAGAGGTATCTCCTCACCACCAGCCCTCCTGACCTTGAACGTGGAATAGCTCCTCTCAGCTCTCCTGCGCCTGCACAGCCACTGCTCCTTGGACGTGGGATTCAAAGAATGTCAAACTAACATTCAATTGTGTTTATTTAACATTCTAGCAAGATAGTGACCTGAATCTTTCAAGCTAGGTTTCAACAGTACATGAACTAAGAACTTCCAGACGTATAAGGTAGATATAAAAGAGGCAGAGGAACCAGAAATTTATTTGTCAACATGTTGGATCATAGAAAAAGTGAGAAAATTCCCACAAGACATCTATTTGTGCTTCATTGACTATGCTAAAGCCTTTGACTATGTGGATCACATAAAACTGTGGATAATTCTTAAAGAGACAGGAATACCAGACCACTTTACCTGCCTCCGTAGAAGATCAAAAAGCAACAGTTAGAATCAGATAAGGAACATTGGACTGCTTCAACATCGGGAAAGGAGTATGTTGAGGCTATATATTGTCACCTGCCTATATAACTTCTATGCACAGTATGTCATGAGAAATGAGGGGCTGGATGAATCACAGACTAGAATCAAAATTGCCTGGAGAAATGTCAACAACCTCAGATATGCAGATAATACCACCCTAATGGCATAAATCAAAGATGAACTAAAGAGCCTCTTGATGAAGGTAAAAGAGGAGAGTGAAAATGTTGGCTTAAAACTCAACATTCAAAAAACTAATACCATGGTATTTGGTCCCATCACATCGTGCAAATAGATGGAGAAAAAATGGAAACAATGTCAGATTTTATTTTCTTGGGCTCCACAATCATTGAAGATGGTGACTGTGGCCATAAAATTAAAAGACACTTACTTCTTGTTAGAAAAGCTATGACAAACCTAGACAGCGTATTAAAAAGCAGAAACATTGCTTTGCTGACAAAGATCTGCATAGTCAAAGCTATGGTTTTTCCAATAGTCATTTACAGATGTGAGAGCAGGACCATAAAGAATGTTAAGAGTGGAAGAATTGATGCTTTTGAACTGATGCTAGAGAAGACTCTTGAGTGTCCATTGGACAGCAAGGAGATCAAACCAGTCGATCCTCAATAGAATAAACTGTGAATATCCACTGGAAGGACTGAAGCTAAAGCTGAAACTCCACTACCAAAGCCCACCTGATGCAAAGAGCCAACTCACTGGAAAAGACCCTGATACTGGGAAAGGATTGAGGGCAGGAGGAAAGGGGGCAACAGAGGACACAATGGTTGGATGGCATCATCAACTGAATGGATGTGAATTTGAGCCAACTTCAGGAGACAATCAAGGACTCAGAACCTTGGCATGCTTCAGTCCATGGGGTCTCAGAGTCAGACGTGACTGAAGTGACTTAGCATGCGCACATGCACAAGTGTTCAATAGTCATACATGGCTAGGGGGTCCTATGATTGAATGGCACAGAACATTCCCAGTATCACTGACAATGTAAAATAGTATGAGAGGCTGATCCTTTATTTACTCTATCATTCTAAATACAGGTAGTCACTCCATTGCTAGGTGGACATTGAAACAAATGGCCTCTGAAATTCTCTTGAGCCATAAATCCTTTGAAAAAAGACTATGTACAATCACTTATTTAGCTGTTTGGGGGGAAAAAAGAAAATCATTTGGATTCTCTTTCCAAACGTTTCCTTGATTTTTAGAAAATATATATTTAAACATTGAATACCACTATGTGATATCTAATTGTGCTGGGAAATGCTGAAATTTATAGAGTTTCCCAAGTAATACAAAATTACAAATAACTACTCACGTTGGTGGTGCACATGCACTCAGATGCACTCATTCTACTTTCTGTCCACTGGCATCTCTGCTAATAGAATTTCACTGCAGGTGGAAAGAAAAGATTGCAAGCAGACATAGCTCTTTTTAATTAAAGTAAAATCTCAAAAGATATGTTTCTTATTACTGCTCCTAAATCTAAGTAGGGGACTTTCTTTTTCTTCATGTCATAGAAGAAGGGAAAACAAATTGAACATGGAAAAGACAACATAAATGGAGAATGAGAAACTTTCTGAGTTAAAGCAAAAACAAATAAGACATGAGTACTTTTGTAACACTGAGACACTTTGAGAAGCTATCTTAGCCAAAGAATCAAGGTTTTTAAACTTTCTTCTTTATCCAGTTTTCCATCTCCGTTACAAGCTAAGAAATAAACTTGAAGAAATTGATATCTTAAGAAATCTCTGAAAAAAATTTCTCAGTGTTGCAACTTCAAGTTTTACAAGTGTCCATCTTTATCAATAAAAACTGGACTCATGAAATCCATTTAAGTAATACCTAGGGAAATACCAGCAGCTCTTTCCTCCTCAATCCATGAGAGTGTAAAACAGGAAAAAATGAGCACTGGATCCAACTTTTATTCTATGATCAAATATAGTCTTGTATTATACATGACAGCTGTATTTTTTTTTCTCCTGAGTAAATAGTCTTATTAATTATTTTCAATTGGAAGATAATTGCTTCACAATGTTGCATTGGTCTCTACCATACAACGACTTGAATTAATCATATTTATACATATGCCCCTTCCTCCTGAACCTCCCTCTCACCCTCCATCCCATCCCACTGCTCTAGGTTGTCACAGAGAACAGGTTTGAGCTCCCCTCTCAGTGTTATACAGCACCTTCCTACTAGCTAGCAATTTTGCATATGCTAATGTATGCTTTTCAGTGCTATTCTCTCAAATCTTCCCACCCTCTCCTTACCCCACTGTATGCACAAGTCTGTTCTCTATGTCTGAGTCTCTGTTCCTGCCCTGAAAATAGGTTCACAAATACCATTTTTTCTAGATTCCATTTTTATGTGTTAATATACAATATTTGTTTTTCTCTTTCTGACATACTTTACTCTGTATAATAGGATCTAGGTTCAAACACCCCACTAAAACCAACTTAAATTAATTCCTTTTTATGGCTAAGTAATATTTCATTGCATATATGCATCAAAACTTTCTTATCCATCCATCTGTCACTTAACATCTAGATTGCTTCCATGTCCTAGCTATTGTAAATAGTGCTTCAATGAACATTGGGATACATGTGTCTTTTTGAGCTATGTTTTTTTTTCAGGGCATATGCCTAGTACTGGGATTAATGGGTCATATGGTAATTTTGGCATAGGAAAAAAGCAGAAAAAGATGTTTCTCTGGAACTGTCTTGCTTTGTCTATGATCCAGCAGATGTTGGCAATTTGATCTCTGGTTCCTCTGCCTTTTCTAAAACCAGCTTGAACGAAAAATCTGGAAGTTCATGGTTCACATATTGCTGAAGCCTGGCTTGGAGAATTGTAAGCATTGTTTTCCTAGCATGTGAGATGAGTGCAATTGTGCGGTAGTTTGAGCATTCTTTGGCATTACCTTAATTTGAGATTGGAATGAAAACTGACCTTTTCCAGTCCTGTGGCCACTGCTGAGTTTTCCAAATTTGCTGGCATATTGAGTGCAGCACTTTCACAGCATCATCTTTCAGGATGTGAAATAGCTCAACTGGAATTCTATCACGTCCACTAACTTTGTTTGTAGTGATGTTTTCTAAGGGCCACTTGACTGCGCATTCCAGGATGTCTGGCTCTAAGTGAGTGATCACACCATTATGATTATCTGGATCGTGCAGATCTTTTTTGTACAGTTCTTCCGTGTATTCTTGCAACCTCTTCTTAATATCTTCTATTTCTGTTAGGTCGATATCATTTCTGTCCTTTATTGAGCCCATCTTTGCATGAAACTTTCCCTTGGTATCTCTAATTTTCTTGAAGAGATCTCTAGTTTTTCCCATTCTGTTGTTTTCCTCTATTTATTTACATTGATCACTGAGGAAGGCTTTCTTTTCTCTCCTTGCTATTCTTTGGAACTCTGCATTCAGATGCTTATATCTTTCCTTTTCTCCTTTGCATATAGGTTTCACTTGAGAAACCTATATGCAGATCAGGAAGCAACAGTTAGAATTGGACATGGAACAACAGACTGGTTCCAAATAGGAAAAGGAATATGTTAAGGCTGCATATTGTCACCCTGCTTATTTAACTTATATGCAGAGTACATCATGAGAAATACTGGGCTGGAAGAAGCACAAGCTGGAATCAAGATTGCTGGGAGAAATATCAATAACCTCAAATATGCAGATGATACCACCCGTATGGCAGAAAGTGAAGAGAAACTAAAAAGCCTCTTGATGAAAATGAAAGAGAGTGGAAAAGTTGGCTTAAAACTCAACATTCATAAAACTAACATCATGGCATCTGGTCCCATTACTTCATGGCAAATAGATGGGGAAACAGTGTAAACAGTGTCAGACTTTATTTTTTGGGGGCTCAAATCACTGCAGATTGTGATTGCAGCAATGAAATTAAAAGACACTACTCCTTTGAAGGAAAGTTATGACCAACCTAGATAGCATATTGAAAAGCAGAGACATTACTTTGCCAACAAAGGTACGTCTAGTTCAGGCTATTGTTTTTCCAGTGGTCATGTATGGATGTGAGAGTTGGACTGTGAAGAAAGCTGAGCACCGAAGAATTGATGCTTTTAAACTGTGGTGTTGGAGAAGACTCTTGAGTGTCCCTTGGACTGCAAGGAGATCCAACCAGTTCATTCTAAAGGAGATCAGTCCTGGGTGTTCATTGGAAGGACTGATGCTGAAGCTGAAACTCCAATACTTGGGCTACATGATGCGAAGAGTTGACTCATTGGAAAAGACCCTGATGCTGGGAGGGATTGGATGTGGGAGAAGAAGGGGACAACAGAGAATGAGATAACTGGATGGCATCACCGACTCGATGGACATGAGTTTGAGTAAACTCCAGGAGTTGGTGATAGACGGGGAGGTCTGGCGTGCTGCAGTTCATGGGGTCACAAAGAGTCAGACACGACTAAGTGATGAACTGAACTGAACTGATGGTAATTTTATTCCTAGTTTTTGATACTGTTCTCCATCATGGCTGTAACAATTTATTTTCAATTTATTTATTTTCACACATAGTGCAAGAAGGTCCCCTTTTGTTCACATCCTCTCCAGCATTTGCTGTTTGTAGATTTTTTGATGATGGCCATTTTGACCAGTGTGAAGTGATACCTCATTGTTGATTTGATTTGCATTCCAGTGGTCATGTATGGATGTGAGAGTTGGACTGTGAAGAAAGCTGACCACTGAAGAATTGATACTTTTGAATTGTGGTGTTGGAGAAGACTCTTGAGAGTCCCTTGGACTGTAAGGAGATCCAACCAATCCATTCTGAAGATCAGCCCTGGGATTTCTTTGGAAGGAATGATGCTAAAGCTGAAACTCCAGTACTTTGGCCACCTCATGGGAAGCGTTGACTCATTGGAAAAGACTCTGATGCTGGGAGGGAGGGGGACAACAGAGAATGAGATGGCTGGACGGCATCACTGACTTGATGGACGTGAGTCTGAGTGAACTCCAGGAGTTGGTAATGGTGATGCCAGGAAGGCCTGGCATGCTGTGATTCATGGGTTCGCAAAGAGTTGGACACGACTGAGCAACTCAACTGAGCTGAATATAAGCGATGTGGAGCACTTTTTCATGTGCTTATCGACCATCTATATGTCTTCTTTGGAGAAATGTCTCAAGGGAGATGTACAGATGGCCAATAAACACAGAAAAACATGTTCAAGGTGATCCATTCCTGACCCTTAATCAGTGACGTGCCAAGGGAGAGGGACAATGGGAAAAATCTGTCTTGTCTGAAGGAGATTTTAATCACTGACTCTGTTTGGAACTGTTGATATATAATGATAGAAAGAACACATTTTATTTGGCTTTCTTATATATATATTTTTATTCCCTATGGAAAATTTGTCCCCTAATTGTCTGCAGAACAGGAATATCACTCACCAACCCACCCACATCAGTGACGTATGTATTGGACTATATCTATGGAGAAGTTCAAATATTTACATTTCTTATAGCAAATCTATGATCTTATGAAAATTAATAGCATTTTCCTCTTATAATAAGACTCCTCTTTTTCGACTTAACTTTGTGAAAGAACTTCTTTCCATTCTTTAAATAACTTTCAATTTAGTATCATGTTCCTGCTATTATTGTTGTTCAGTCAATAGCTTGTGTCTGACTGCAACCCCATGGATTGCAGCATGTCATACTCCCCTCTCCTTCACTGTTTTCTGGAATTTGCTCAAATTCATATCCATTGAGTCATTGATGCTTATTTAACCATCCCAGCCTCTCCCATCCCCTTCTCCTTTTGCCTTCAGTCTTTCCCAGCATCACGGTCTTTGCAAATGCGTCAGCTCCTCAAATCAAGTGGCCAGATTATTGGAGTTTCAGCTTCAGCATTAGTCCTTTAAATGGCTATTCAAGGTTGATTTCTTTAAGATCGATTGGTTTGGTCTCCTTCCAATCCAAAGGACACTTGAGAGTCTTCTCCAGTACAATTCAAAAGCATCAGCTTTTTGGTGCTCACTCTTCTTTCTGGTCAAACTGTCACATTCAATATGACCACTGGAAAAACCACACCTTTGGACCTTTGGCAACTAAAAATGGTGTCTCTGCTTTTTGATATCCTGTCTAGGTTTGTCATAGCTTTCCTGGCAAGCAGCAAATGTCTTTTAATTTCATGGCTGCATTTGCCACCACAGTGATTTTTGGAGCCCAAGAATTTAGTGTTATATATCCTATGAAATCAGAGAAGGCAATGGCACCCCACTCCAGTACTCTTGCCTGAAGAATCCCGTGGATGGAGGAGCCTGGTGGGCTGCAGTCCATGGGGTCGCTAAGAGTCGGACACGACTGAGCGGCTTCACTTTCACTTTTCACTTTCATGCATTGGAGAAGGAAATGGCAACCCACTCCAGTGTTCTTGCCTGGAGAATCCCAGGGATGGGGGAGCCTGGTGGGCTGCCGTCTGTGGGGTCGCACAGAGTCGGACACGACTGAAGCGATGCAGCAGCAGCAGCAGCAGCATCCTATGAAATAATTTCCTTTTATTGATCTATTCAGTACTTCCTCAGTTATTCTTTTGTGTTTATCCTAATATTCTTTTGGGTATAGTTGGTATATAACATGCTAAAAAAGTAAGGATACATTATTTTATGAGCCAGTGCCAATAAATTTTAAAGGAATTACTTTTTAATTTGAAAATAAAAAAACCTCATAGCAGGCTGAGGATGAAATCAAAATAAAACTAAACCAAAACCTTTGAAATGCTAATGTTTACCCTGAGGCTGTTTAAAAACACCATGTTAAGTAATACAGGTAAAAAATAGTTAATAATACTCCAACAGAATATATATGAAATTCAGAAGAGATTAAATTTTATTCAAGTCAATTATTTTTATGAGAAAAAAATAGATTAGAGGAAAAACTAAATGACTGCCATTGAGATCAAGTAAAATCTCATCTTTTTTTTTTTTCCTGCTTTACTTGAGCTTTATCATTGCATCCACACCATTTAAGATTCATTATTATAGTTCCCAATCTACCAATCCTAAATAAAATTAAAAGTGCAATCAAAACAGTCATAGATATAGACTGCCTGATTTATAAACTTTTTGAATGAAGGAGAACAACTCAGAGAACACCATGTTGTATTCTATGAAAATGGAAAAAATGGGTCTAATAATTAACCACAAGGTGCAAAAATTATCCAATAGGTGAATAATCAAAAGTTTATGGTAAACAATCACTTTCTTCCCAACTGCATGTTTTCCTTCCCTTCTCTTTCTACCCTGTCAGGAATTCACAATTCTATTAATCACAGTGCATCTATAATGCAGAGATTTAAATACACTTTATAATTTCAGTCAAGTCTTCTTTGAGGTTCAGCACACACATACAAAATTATAAACTAAAACACTGTAGACCACAAAAAAGAAGTAAATACTGAGGCATATAGAATTACTGAGCTAACTTTTTTGAGATGTTATTGTTGATATAATCAATGGCACTTGGAAAGATTTTGATCATTTTATCTTAAGAATTTAATATAATACTGGCAACTGTTTGATAACTGGTGCATAATGTGGAACTGCATTTGTTAAGTACTGAAATAAACATTCCTGAGTATATATCAAAATAGAAAATAAGAGAAACTGAGCAGCAGAATATAGTGATCCAGAGAATAAAGAACATGGTATTTGATAGAACTGATTTTAAATTCTAGCTTTGCAGATTATTTCTGTGTAATGCTGTAATACGTTTAACTCTTCCAAGTGCTTGTTTCAGAATCAGGAGACTTGAGTTCGATCCCTGGGTCAAGAAGATCCCCTGGAGAAGGAAACTGCACCAACTCCAGCGATCTTGGCTAGAGAATTCTATGACCGAAGAACCTGGTGGGCTACCGTCCACGGGGTCTCAAGAGTCTGATTCAACTTAGTGACTAAACCACCACCACCAGTGTGAAGATATCATTATGTCTCATAGGATTTTACTGAGCATTTAAGTTACTAATGTACACAAAGTGCCCCTTACACGTTTGTAAGATGTTTTAGGAAGCTGTACATTTTTGGCATATAAGAGTTATGGTTTTGGAATTGTGTAGCAATCTTAAAAAAAGAGCATCAAAACATTTCTCATCAGATAGATATAAACTTCATAATCAAAACATGGTCTTGGGATTTTTGTATTTGCAGCTGTGTATGAGCCCCTGTGTAGCAAGTAAAAGTACAATCATATTATATTTTACTATTTAAGTAGATTTCATTGTAGTTTAAATTCAGAAAAAAAAAGTAAGAGATTTGCATAACCCAAAAGTGCAAACAAGTATAGGCATAATGATCTAAAACAAAGCAAAATAAACCAAAATAATATGAACAAACAAAAAAGCAAGATACAAAACATTTACCTTTCAAGTTGACTTTTACCCAACTGTGGTTCTTTTACTTAGTAATTTGTAACTGTTCTTTTGGATACATACTCAATCACTTCTTCTTTATCCATGGGATCCTCTAGGCAAGAATATTGGAGCAGGTTGCCATGCCCTCCTTCAGGGGATCTTTCAGACCCAGGGATCAAACACTTGTCATCTTTGTTTCCTGCATTGCAGGTGGATTCTTTACCACTGCCCCACCAGGGAAGTACCATTATTCTTTAGAAGTAGTAAATGATGGACTTCCCTGGAGGTCTCGTGGTTAATACTCCAGCATTTCACTGGATGGGGCATGGGTTCCATTCCTGGTTAGGGAACTAAGATCCCATGTGTGGCATGGACAGAAAAAAAAAAGGTATTAAATAATGTATGATCACTGCATTTGATGAATTAAGACCTTTTTAATGTAATTCTTCTGTGTATTCTTGCCATCTTGTCTTAATCTCTTCTGCTTCTGTTAGGTCCTGGCTGTTTCCCTTTCTATTCTCTGGAGCTCTGCATTGATTACTCTTTCTCCCTTCCCTTTTGTGTTTCTTTTTTCCTCATCTATTTATAAGGCCTCCTCAGACAGCCACTTTACCTTATTGCATTTCTTTTCCCTTGGGATGGTTTTGGTTATTGCCTTCTGTATGATGTTACAGACCTCCATCCAGAGTTCTTCAGGCATTTTGTCTACCAGATATAATCCCTTGAATCTATTTGTCACCTCCACTGTATAATTATAAGGAATTTGATTTAAGTCATATCTGAATGGTCTAGTGTTTTTCACTACTTTCTTCAATTTAAACCTGAAGAAGGATAATATCACTGAGTCAAATTTTATTGACATTGCAATTTTGCTTGTAATTAATGCATTTATTTGGTCTTATATATAGGTTAGAAACTTAAACCTTCACATTTTTATTCATTTAATATACATTATGGCTATGCAAATAATGTTGAATAAAATGTTAACATTAATCTTCAAAATTTTGGTGTACAGACAAATCATCATCTAATAATAATTGAGATAACTACATAATATCATAATTGATTTTCACCACATTGAAAAGCTATGCAAAGTGAGGATATTAAATGTTTGTATTTGTTAGTTTTTGTTTATTTTTTATTTTTTTAATATGAATTTATTTAATTGGAGGTTAATTACTTTACAATATTGTATTGGTTTTGCCATATGTCAACATGAATCCACAACAGGTATACATGTGTTCCCCATCCTAAACCGCCCTCCCTCCTACCTCCCCGTACCATCCCTCTGAGTCGTCTCAATGCACAAGCCCCAGGCATCCAGTATCATGCATCGAACCTGGACTGGTGAGTCATTTCTTATATGATATTATACATGTTTCAATGCCATTCTCCCAAAACATCCCACCATCTCCCTCTCCCACAGAGTTCAAAAGACTATACATCTGTGTCTCTTTTGCTGTCTCGCATACATGTTTATCATTATCATCTTTCTAAATTCCATATATATGTGTTAGTATACTCTATTGATGTATTCCTTTCTGGCTTACTTCACTCTGTATAATAAGCTCCAGTTTCGCCTGCCTTGTTAGAACTGATTCAAATGTATTCTTTTTAATGGCTGAGTAATATTCCATTGTGTATATGTACCACAGCTTTCTTATCCATTCGTCTGCTGATGGACATCTAGGTTGCTTCCATGTCCTGGCTATTATAAACAGTGCTGCAGTGAACATTGGGGTACACGTGTCTCTTTCAGTTCTGGTTTCCTTGGTATGTATGCTCAGCAGTGGGATTGCTGGGTCATAAGGCAGTTCTATTTGCAGTTTTTTAAGGAATCTCCACACTGTTCTCCATAGTGGCTGTACTAGTTTGCATTCCCACCAACAGTGTAAGAGGGTTCCCTTTTCTCCACACCCTCTCCAGCATTTATTGCTTGTAGACTTACTGAGTAATATTCCATTGTGTATATGTACCACAGCTTTCTTATCCATTCGTCTGCTGATGGACATCTAGGTTGCTTCCATGTCCTGGCTATTATAAACAGTGCTGCAGTGAACATTGGGGTACACGTGTCTCTTTCAGTTCTGGTTTCCTTGGTATGTATGCTCAGCAGTGGGATTGCTGGGTCATAAGGCAGTTCTATTTCCAGTTTTTTAAGGAATCTCCACACTGTTCCCCATAGTGGCTGTACTAGTTTGCATTCCCACCAACAGTGTAAGAGGGTTCCCTTTTCTCCACACCCTCTTCAGCATTTATTGCTTGTAGACTTTTGGATCGCAGCTATTCTGACTGGCATGAAATAGTACTTCACTGTGGTTTTGATTTGCGTTCCTCTGATAATGAGTGATGTTGAGCATCTTTTCATGTGTTTGTTAGCCATCTGTATATCTTCTTTGGAGAAATGTCTATTTAGTTCTTTGGCCCATTTTTTTGATTGGGTCGTTTATTGTTTAGATTGGTGAGATTCACCTCTCTGTCATCAGCAATGTTTTTCTCACCTTATGTTTCTGTGGCATAAAGTCGAAGAAGAAAAAAGAAGGATACTTTCCCTTTTTATAAATAAAAATAATATTTATAACATTTATCTTATCTTTTGAATAATTGAGTAGAAGGACAAAGAGATACTGTATAATAAGAAATTTATTGTACATTCTGATTGTAAAAACAGAAAGAAAGCACAATGGGTCTCTTTTACAATTGTAGTGTGAAACGTCCTTACCATTTAGGAAAAGTACACAATAACAGGCAGGAAAGAAGATTTTGAGGGAGATAAAAAGAGAGATGTTAAAAATAGAGAAGACAGACAGCAAAGGACTGGTCAAGATTTGTTGAATAAGAACAAAATAGAGGAGAGAGAAAGAGGAATATGTGAGGAAGGAAGCCAGAAGGGACCAAAGTGAAGGAAAAGAATAAACCATTTATTTATTCTTTAATTCACTCAGTAATGTAGCATGCGATCTACTACTTTACCAAGAACATATGGAGGACTTTCATTATAGTCCAGTGGTTAAGAATCCACCAGTCAATGCAAGGGACACACATTTGATCCCTGGTCTGGGAAGATTCCACATGCCTGAGGGTGATTAAGCCTGAGCTCTAGAGCCCGTGCTCCACAACAAGAGAAGTCCCTGCAATGAGAAGCCTGAGCAATGCAACTAGAGAGTATACTACAAGTGGAGAAAGCTCTTGGGCAACAAAGAAGACCCAGCACAGCCAAAAATGAATAAATGTATAAAAATCATTCTGGGCATGTAATAGGGAAAACATTGAACACTTTTCTGAGTCTAGTAGAAGAGATAAAAATAATGAACAAATGCACTTAAATATATCATTAGTTTTTATAGGTCTAAAAGAAAACAGGGCTCATACTCTTGTAACTACTGCTCACTGAATATAAGTCTGCACCATCAGGTATGAAAAGAATGTATAGAAAACTAAGCCTTAGAGTTTATCTAACTTTATTCTGTAATCACACAAGTAAAGTAGTTTATTATTTTCTGCACTTACATCTTGAGTTTTTTTGTTTTTTAGTTTAGTTTTGTTTTGTTTTCAGTTTAGGGAAGAAACAGAGGAGTTAATGATTTCATTAGAGATAAAATGTATTGCATATGCTAATATTCTTTTGCATTTTTTCCTTTGAATCATTCAAATTGTAGTACTGAGCATTATACAAAGGTCATAGGATAGCTGCTTTTATTAAATGTCAGAGTTTATACTTAAACTACAATTTTAGTTGTTTTTTCTTTGAGATGCTAATTCATGCCAACACTTCTGAAAATTTATTTGGGATTAGTAATAATATAACTTTTATGGTCATTTTATTATCAAATTAAATTAAATATTATGATCTAATTTGATCTTTGTGGAGATGTTATCCAATAAAAAACTTGAGATGCACAATAATGTGAGTGTATTTAATGCCACAGAGCCATTCACTTTAAATGGTTAAAATGGTAAATTTAGTTTTATGTATATTTTGCCACAATATTAAAGAAAAGACAAAAGAAATCCTAATATATGAGAATGTAAAGAGAAGATTTCTGTATAAATTCCCTGATTTTAGCTTTCTTTCCTAATCTCTTAGAGTCATGATCCTCTATTATGTCTAGGACACATTTAAGAATCTCGCTGGGCAAATAATGCTTTCTTTGTGTACATGAGCAAACATATACAATTTCATTAAATAAAGATTTCTTGTGGAAGACAAAACAAATCATCAATCAAACAAAAACTATGCCATTCAAAATGAACAGCTTTTCTTTTTATCCAGGTTATTTTATTCAAGGAATCAGAACCAGATAAATAAAAAGAAAAAAAAAAAAAGGATATAATTCAAAAAGATGCATGCACCCTATGTTCATGCAGACTACTTACAATAACCAGGAAGTTACCTCTATGCCCATCAACAGCGGAATGGATGAGGAAGATGTGGAACATACACACAGCAGACTATTATTCAACCATAGGCTTCCCAGGAGGGTCAGTGTTAAAGAACCCACTTGACAATGTAGGAAATGCAGGAGACATGGATTCGATCTCAGGGTCAGGAAGCTGTTCTGGAGGAGGAAATGGCAACCTACTCCAGGATTCTTGCCTGCAAAATTCCATGGACAGAGGAGCCTAGTGGGCGTTAATCCACGGTGTTACAAAGAGTCACACACTACTGAGCAACTAAGCATATATCCATTACTCAGCCATAAAAAGAAACAAAATTGTGCCATTTGCACAGGCTGTCATATAGAGTAAGCAGAGACATTACTTTGCCGACTAAGGTCCATCTAGTCAAGGCTAGAATAGAATATTGTTTTTCTTGTGGTCATGTAAGAGGATGAGATGGCTGGATGGCATCACTGACTCGATGGACGTGAGTCTGAGTGAACTCTGGGAGTTGGTGATGGACAGGGAGGCCTGGCGTGCTGCGATTCATGGGGTTGCAAAGAGTCAGACACAACTGAGCGGCTGAACTGAACTGAACTGAAGTCAGGGGGAGAAAAACAAATGTTGTATACTACCAGGTATATGTTCAGTTCAGTTCAGTTCAGTCGCTCAGTCGTGTCCGACTCTTTGCGACCCCGTGGACTGTAACCTACTAGGCTTCTCTGTCCGTGGGATTCTCCAGGCAAGAATACTGGAGTGGATTGCCATTTCCTTCTCCAGGGGATCTTCCCGACCCAGGGATCGAACCCGGGTCTCCCGCATTAGAGGCAGACGCTTTAACCTCTGAGCCACCAGGTATATGTAGAATCTATAAAAATGGTACAGATTATCTTATTTGCAATGCAGAAATAGAGACATAAACGTAGAGAACAAACATGTGGATACCCAGGGGGAAAAGCTGGGGACTGGGAGTGAGATGAATTGGGAGAGTTCTGAGCCAGGCTATCTAGAATGGAAAGGAGATTTACAGATAGAAAGGAGAGGAACATTTTGGCTTCAAGCAAGGGCTTCCCTGGTGGCTCAGACCATAAAAATCTGCCTGCAATGTGGAGATTCAGGTTCAAATCCTGGATAGGTAAGATCCCCTGGAGAAGGAAGTGGCAATCCACTTCAGTACTTTTGTCTAGAGAATTCCATGGACAGAGGAGCTTGATGGGCTACAGTCCACAGGGTTGCAGAGTCAAACACAGCTGAGTGACTAACACTTTCACTTATTTTCAAGATTGTGAGAGGATCTTTGGGTTAGGCCATGAGAACAGGGATTCCCTCATGAATGGAACATATAGTGATGAGGACAAGGAGCTCAGAAGAGACTGGAAGGGGATTAAACAGTTTTGCATGTATTAGCCTGTGGTATGTGGAATTGGTCCTGCGGGCCACCACGGAAAGGATGAAAATGGACAGGCTGAACTATGAAGGTTATTGTCCTTGAAATTGGATCTCTTCCAAATGAGCTCACTGTTGGCACTAGAAATAATGTACTTGGTTTGCTATTGAGCACATCTGCAGGATAAGCACTATGGGAAATGTGAGTGTGATCATTCAGTTTCTCCATAGAGTAAAAGCCTGTCTCTGGGCTTGACAATGTTCTGGCTGAGTGACAGTATGGAGACATATAAAGTGTAAGAACACAACAGGTATTTGATTTTACTGGTGACCTACCTAATAATCCACAAGCAATATCCATTTGAAAGCACATAACTGGAGCCAGGAGGCAGCTATATGATACTTTTAAAAACATCTTTTTGTTCTTTTAGAATTGCAAATCTAGAAAGGCTAAGAATTCAAGCAGCATAATTATCTTTTAAATGTTTCAATTTTGATATAATGTATATTGAGGCAGAAAACGTTATGGTTCATAATACAAGTATACTCTCCCTTAACCTCAAACCTATCTTAGGATGTCCTTTATTTAGAGTAAAAAAAAAAAAAATTAATAGTAAAACCTTAATGACTCATCCCATGTTCATGATCATTTGTGGCCATTATAGCATAGGTCACTCCCAGCTTCCATCATTATCAGAATGTTAAAGGCCCTGTTAGGGGCTTCTCATTGCCATTTGCTTGACATCCATTAATTATTTACCACTAGGGACATCACAGATGGCCCAATATCCTTCCAATATTCTTTAATGGAGAATGATCATTATTTTTATAGGTCCTCCTTGGGTATCCTATCTGTGAGTAAATAGCTACTGGAAGAGAAATTGTATTTGGTGAGTGATTAGCAATTGACCACACCTCACAAAGAAATCTGTGAAGTTAAACAGACTATCCAGACTCTTTAAACTTTAATTTATCAGGGAAGATGTGGAGATAATGAGTTAGAGTATATAGATAAGGTGTACAGATAAATAATTGTGAAAGCACTTTGTTGCATTACTTAAGACTATTTAGGATACAGATGACAAAAGACCTTACTCAAATTGGCTTATGCTAAGGAATGTGTTGCTTTCTCTAACTGAAAGTTCCTGAGAAAAGAATGACTTTAATGTGTTCAAATAAGGTCATTAAATTTGTTTTCTCTTCACTTGAGTCTGTTTCTCTGGGTTACTTCCTTTTCAGACAGAAAACTTCATGTGGTTGCAAGGTTGCTGCCTGGCTTCTGGGGATAACATCCACATTTAATAGGAAAGAGTACTTACCCTGATGTGTGCAGGTGTGCTAAGTTGCTTCACACATGTCTGACTCTTTGAAACCCTATGAACTGTAGTTCACCAGGCTCCTCTGTCTATGGGATTCTCCGGGCAAGAATATTGGAGTGGGTTACCATTTGCTTCTCCAGAGTATCTTCCCAAGGATCGAAACCATGTTTCTTATGTCTCCTACACTGTTAGTGGGAATGTAAATTGGTAACAGACACTGTAGAGAACAGTGTGGAGGTTCCTTAAAAAATTGAAAACAGAGCTGCCATATGATCCAACAATCCCACTCCCAGACATACATTCAGAAAAAATGTGAGTTCAAAAAGACACATTCACTCCAACATTCATTGTCATGCTATTTACAAAGTTCAAAACATGGAAGTAAGCTAAAAGTGCAACAAAGGAATGGATAAAAAAGATATACATGTATATATATATATATATATATATATATATATATAAATGGACTGTTACTCAACAATAAAATGAATGAAATACTGCCTTTTGCAGCAATATGGAT
>SJYT01056425.1:53737-77137 GCA_006410635.1 Cephalophus harveyi
ATATATACATGTATATATATATATATATATATATATATATATATAAATGGACTGTTACTCAACAATAAAATGAATGAAATACTGCCTTTTGCAGCAATATGGATGGACCTAGAGATAATCATATTAAATGAAGTGAGTCAGAGAAAAATAAATGTCATATGATATCATCTATATGTGGAATCTAAAAAAGTGAAACCAATGAAATTACTTACAAAACAGAAGTAGACTCATAGAGAAAACACAAAATTATGGTTACCAAAGTGATAATGGTATGGGGGGGGGATAAATTAGGAGTATGGGATTAACTATATATACATTACTGTGTATATATGCATATAGTACAAATATATGAATCAAGGTATCCAGTATACTACTGGAGAAGAACAAAGGTCAATGGCTTATAGCTCCAGAAAGAATAAAGCAATTGGGCCAAAGCAGTACAGTATATAAAATAGGTAATCAGCAAGGTCTTATTACCTAACACAGAGAATTATATTCATTATCTTATAATTACTTAAAATTGAAAGAATCTGGAAAAAAAAATACATATATGCATAACTGAGGGCCTTCCCTGTTAGCTCAGCTGGTAAAGAATCTGGCTACAATGCAGGAGACCCCAGTTTGATTCCTGCGTCGAGAAGACCCCCTGGAGTACGGATAGGCTACCTACTCCAGTATTCCTGGGCTTCCCTGGTGGCTAAGATGGCAAAGAATCTACCTTCAGCATGGGAGACCCGGGTTCAGTCCGTGAGTTGGGAATATCCCATGGAGGAGGGAATGACAACACACTCCAGTATTCATGACTGGAGAATCCCCATGAACTGAGGAGCCTGGCAAGCTAGAGTCCATGGTGTTGCAAAGAGTCAGACACTGAGTGACTGAGCATGCACAGCATGCATAAATGAATCATATTTATGTATGACTGAAATTAACATAACATTGTACATTATGTATACTTCAATCTTAAAAAGTTTAATAAAGTAAACATTATAAAGATATAGATTTTTCACTAATATTTTGATCTAGGCCCAAGAAAACTCTTAAAGCACGATGTTCTTAAGAGTATCTTTTTCCCTTAAACTTCACACACAATACATATTATAATTTCCAGTTCTACTTTTTAAAGTATGGTAAATATTTAAAGAAACTTGCAAAATAATCTGATGGTGCAATTCTTTTGCAAACATTGTTCCCTATAATTTTACAGTTGTCACCCATACTTGTGACAATGATTTTTTTTTTAAGACACTCATACAGCATGGTTGTCTTCTTTTTCTAAAGAATATGCAAAGTACTCCCTTCCGAAATCACAGCCTTATCATGGCCAAGGAGCTTGTGTAATTCAGTGAAGCTATGAGCCATATCGTGTAGGGCCACCCAAGATGGAGGTCATAGTGAAGATTTCTGACAAAACATGGTTCATTGGAGGTCAGTTCAGTTCAGTCGCTCAGTCATGCCCGACTCTTTGCTACTCCATGGATTGCCTCATGCCAAGCTTCCCTGTCCATCACCAACTCCTGGAGCTTCCTCACACTCGTGACCATTGAGTCGGTTATGCCATCTAACCATCTCATCCTCTGTCATCCCCTTCTCCCACCTCAATCTTTCCCAGTATCAGGGTCTTTTCAAATGAGGCAGCTCTTCACATCAGGTTGCCAAAATATTGGAGTTTCAGCTTCAGCATCAAACCTTTCAATGAATATTCAGGACTGATTTCCTTTAGGATGGACTGGTTGAATCTCCTTTCTGCCCAAGGGACTCTCAAAAGTCTTCTCCAATGCCACAGTTCAAAAGAATTAATTCTTTGGCACTTAGTTTTCTTTATAGGACTATAAAGACACTCTCACATCCATACATGACTATTGGGAAATACATAGGATAGACAAGACAGACCTTTGTTGGCAAAGTAATGTCTCTGCTTTTTAATATGCTGTCTAGGTTGGTCATAACTTTTCTTCCAAGGAGCAAGCATTTTTTCTTTTTTTTTTTTAAATTTCATGGCTGTAGTCACCATCTGCTGTGATTTTGGAACCCAAAACAATCAACTCTGTCACTGTTTCCATTGTTTCCCCATCTATTTGCCATATAGTGATGGGACCAGATGTCATGATCTTAGTTTTATGAATGTTGAGTTTTAAGCCAGCTTTTTCACTCTCTAGCTTTTCTCACTTTCATCAAGAGGCTCTTTAGTTCTTCTTCACTTTCTGCCATAAGAGTGGTGTCATCTGCATATCTGAGGTTTTTGATATTTCTACCAGCAATATCTGGGAGACTGCCCCTGGAGGTAGGAATGGCAAACCACTCCAGCATTCTTGCCACGAGAACCCCATGAACAGTATGAAAAGGCAAAAAGATATGATACCAGAAAATGAGCTCCCCAGGTCACAAGGTGTCCAGTATGCTACTGGAGAAGAGTGGAAAACAATGACTTATAGCTCCAGAAAGAATAAAACAATTGGACCAAAGCAGAAATGACATTCAGTTGCGGCTGTGTCTGGTAGTGAAAGTAAAGTCCATTGCCATAAAGAACAATATTCCATAGGAACTGGCAATGGGAAGTCCATGAATCAACATAAACTGGATGCAGTGAAGCAGGAGATTGCAAGAGTGAACATTGACATTTTAGGAATCAGTGAAGCAAAATGGACTGGAAAGGGTGAATTTAATTCAGATGATCATTATATTTACTACTGTGGACTAGAATCCCTTAGAAGAAATGAAGTAGCCCTTATAATCAACAAAAAAGTCCAAAATGCAGTTCTGAGGTACAATGTCAAAAATGACAGAATAATCTGGGTTGGTTTCCAAGGTAAATTGTTCAATATCTTGGTAATCTCAGTCTGTATGTGGGTCAAGAAGCAACAGTTAGAACAGGATATGGAGCAACTGATTGGTTTAAAATTGGGAAAGGAGTACAACAAAGCTCTATATTGTCATGCTATTTATTTAATTTATATGCAGAGTACATCATGCAAAATGCCAGTATGGATGGAATCAAGATTGCCAGGGGAAATGTTAAAACCTCAGATATGCAGATGTACCACTCTAATGGCATAAAATGAAGAGGAATTAAAGAGCCTCTTGATGGGTGAAAGAGGGGAGTGAAGACTAGAGAAAACTTTTGAGATGCCCTTGGACTGCAGGATCAATCCAGTCAATCCTAATAGAAATCAACCCTGATTATTCATTGGAAGGGTTGATGCTGAAGCTCCAATGCTTTGGCCACCTGGTTTCAAGAGCCAACTCCTTTGAAAAGACCCTGATGCTGAGAAAGATTGAAGGCAAAAGGAGAAGGGGGTGGCAGAGTGAGAGAGTCATTTCCTAGGCAGGTTGATAAGAAGTCTAGGGGTCCCCAAGGAGAGAGGGGTCTGGAATTCTCAAGGAGGAAGAAAGGACAAACTTTTTTTCCTTCTCTACATTCCTTAGGATTATATAACAATAATGTATTCTGCCTGAGGACAGTCTCTGGATTAAACCTTCTGTCTAATCCTGTAAATTGTGGGAGTAGACCTGCTCTTTATAAGGATTATATAACAACAATGTATTCTGCCTGAGGACAGTCTCTGGATTAAAACTTCTGGCTAATTCTGTTATCTTAAAATGTAAATTATGGGAGTAGGTCTGATGAGGTCATTACAACCTCCAGACATTCTTTTGATTTACTGGAGAGTATATAACTTCATTGCTAACACTAACAAGGGGGTACTCTTTCTGCCCCCTTCTGATGCCTATGTCAGAAGCTTTCTCTATCTCCTTTAAACTTTAATAAAACTTTGTTACACAAGAGCTCTGAGCAATCAAGCCTCGTCTCTGGCCCCGGATTGAATTCTTCTCCTCCGGGGGCCAAGAATCCCGGCGTCGTGATTCAGCAACAACCTTTCAAGAGGATGAAATGGTTAGATAGTATTCCAGACTCAATGGACATGAATTTGAGCAAACTCCGGGAGATTGTGAAGGACAGGAGAGCCTAGCATGCCGCAGACCATGGGGTTGCAAAGAGTCAGACACAACTTCAGTTCAGTTCACTTTAATCTGTCATTTGTGTCTGATTCTTTGTGACCCCATGGACTGCAGCCCCCCTGGCTTCCCTGTCCATCACCAACTCCCAGAGCTTCCTCAAATTCATGGCCATTTGAGTCAGTGATGCCATTCAACCATCTCATGCTCTGTCATCCCCTTCTCCTCCCACCTTCAATCATTTCCAGCATCAGGGTCTTTTCAAATGAGTCAGTTCTTCACATCAGGTGGCCAAAGTATTGGAGCTTCGACTTCAGCATCAGTCCTTCCAACGAATATTCAGGACGGATTATCTTTAGGATGGACTGAACTCCTTGATGTCCATGGGACTCTCAAGAGTCTTCTACAGCACCACAGTTCAAAAGCATCAATTTTACAGTGCTCAGCTTTCTTTATAGTCCAACTCTCACATCCATACATGACTACTGGAAAAACCATACCTTTGACTAGACGGACATTTGGTGGCAATGTCTCTGCTTTTTAATATGCTATGTTGGTCATAACATTTCTTCCAAGGAGCAAACATCTTTTAATTTCATGGCTGCAGTCACCATCTGCAGTGATTTTGGAGCCGAAAAACATAACTTAGCAACTCCTAAGTTATTTTTCCCTTCAATCTTTCCCAGCATCAGGGTCTTTTCCAGGGAGCTGGCTCTTTGAACCAGGTGGCCAAAGAATTGGAGCTTCAGCATCAATCCTTCCAATGAATATGCAGACACAATTTAGTGATTGTAAAACAACAATCCAAAGTAAGTAGATTTCATGGTCATTTTCCTGCAAGATGTTTCATTTTGTAATGAGAATGTGTAAAATCAAATTTCTTAGCAAATTTGTGGTATATAATACACATAGTACTATTGACCATAACTACAATTCTCTGAGTTAGACTTCCATAACTTATGTATATTCTGATTACAAGTTTGCATGCTTTGACCAACATATTTTCACTTTCCTCAAGGCTTTATAACATCATTCTACTCTCTTGCTTCTACAAGTTCAGCTTTTGTAGATTTTATATATAACTGAAGTTACAGTATCTGTCTTTCTGTCTTATTTCATTTAGCCTAATGCTCTAAAGGTTTATCCATGTGTTTTTCAAATGGCAAAATACCATTTTTTATAGTTGAATAATATTTCTTTCTGTGTGTACACATCTGTGTGTGTACACATGCAATCACTGATTGGCAGATGCTTAGGTTGCTTCCATATTTTGGTTTATTCAACTCAATGACAAAGCCAAAAATCTGACTAAAGAATAGCATCAGAAATGAACAGACATTTCTCTGGTGGAGACATGCAAATGGCCAAAAGGTACATGAAAGATGTTCAACATCACTAACAATCAAGAAATTGCAAATCAAAACCAAAATGAGATATATCTCACATCCGTTAGAATGGCTGTCATCAAGAAGAGAAGAGATAACAAATATCAGCAAGAATATGGAGAAGAAAGAAGTCTTGCGCCCTCATTGTTGATAGAATGTAAATTGATATGGCCACTGTGGAAAAGAGCAAAAGATTTCTTAGAAAATGAAAAATAAAACTACCTTATGATAAGCAATTCCGCTTCTGAGTATATATCCAAAGGAAATGAAAATGGTTGAAAAGATAGCTTCACTCTCATGTTGTGTAGTGTTATTCACAATAGTTCATTTATTTTATCAGCAGCTAAGGTAATGACTGTCTTAGTATTAGACAAAGTAGGTTTTAGAGAAGAGTTTTACCAAGGGTAAGTAGGGTCTTTTCATAATGACAAAGGGGAAAATTCATCTATAAGACTTAATGATCCTAAACATTTTTATATCTAATAATAAACTTCAAAACAAAAGCAGCAAAAACTGATAAGACTACAAGAAAAAATAGGTAAATTCACAGCTATGGTTAGAGATTTTAATATTATTCTCTGAATAATTGATAGAACCAGGAGACAGAAAATCAGTAAAGATATAGAACACTCAAATAGCAATATCAACCAAATTGACATAATTCACATTCATAGAACACTCCACAAAACTTCAGAAGAAAACACATTCTTTTAAAATTTAAATGAAACATTTGCAAAGATAGATGATATTTTGGGTCATAAGGCAAGTCTCAGTAAACTGGAAAGTATTCAAGTTATGCAAAGTGTGTTTTTTGTATCTATTTTGTTTATTCATTCCCCTGTTGACATATAGTTAAAAAACACAGATATTTCTCAATTTATAAGGTATAGGATATTTAAAGATCTAGATAAGTGATAAAATGGCTAATTTTAAATCCCCAAGAACATGGATTATTTTAAATATATGTCTTTAGATCAGTGACTTATGAATGCATGCATGGATGCATGCTAAGTTGCTTCAGTCCTGTCCAACTCTTTGTGACCCTGTGAACTGTAGCCCACCTAACTCCTCTGTCTATGGGATCGCAGGTAAGAATACTGGATTGGGTTGTCATGCTCTCCTCCAAGGGATCTTCCCAACCTAGGAATCGAACCTGTGTCTCCTGCAGCTCATGCATTGCAGGCAGATTCTTTACTGCTGAGCCACCTGGGAAGACCAACTTATAAATAACCTCTGCTAAATAGGAGGAGATAGAATAGTGGTAATAAGAAAAATAAACAATTTTATCCTTTTAAAAATTACTGATTTTTATTTAAAAGTAATCAGTAAATAAGAAAGGGGAAAACAAATGTCATATATTACTGCATATACATGGATTCGAGAAAAACAGCACAGATGAATCTATTTTCAAGACAGGAATAGAGATGCAGATATAGAGAATGAACATGTAGACAAGGTGAATTGGAAGAGTAATATTGACATATACACACTGATGCTGCTGCTAAGTCACTTCAGTCGTGTCGACTCTGTGTGACCCCATAGACGGCAGCTTACCATGCTCCCCCATCCTGGGGATTCTCCAGGCAAGAACACTGGAGTGGGTTGCCATTTCCTTCTCCAATGCATGAAAGTGAAAAGTGAAAGTGAAGTCGCTCAGTCGTGTCCGACTGTTCACGACCCCATGGACTGCAGCCCACCAGGCTCCCCCATCCATGGGATTTTCCAGGCAAGAGGACTGGAGTGGGGCACATTACCATGTGTAAAACAGGTAGTGAGTGGGAAGTTGCTGTGTAACATAGGGAACTCACTTTCATGCTCTGTGAAGACCTAGAGGGGTGAGACAGGGAGGCAGAGGGAGGTTCAAGAAGGAGGGGATATATGTATACATATAGCTGAGTATGGAGAAGGCAATGGCACCCCACTGCAACACAACATTGCAACACAACATTGGAAAGCAATGATACTGCAACAAAAAAAATAAAAATAACAAATAAAAGTAATCAGAATTTCATATACTCATAGACTGAAGAATTAGACTGAATGTTCCTTACCACTGTGGAATGAAATCAAGGTAAGTGATTATCCAAATAAGTTTTACTTGACACTGATAATTTTTTCTGACTTTTAAAATTGCAAAACTTTAATGTATTTTCTATAATGCTATTCCTTATATTTATTATATGCACATATTTTATTCTTATAATACTTCAGCTCAGTTCAGTCGCTCAGTCGTGTCCGACTCTTTGCGACCCCATGAATTGCATCACGCCAGGCCTCCCTGTTCATCACCATCTCTCGTAGTTCACTCAGACTCACATCCATCTAGTCCGTGATGCCATCCAGCCATCTCATCCTCAGTCATCCCCTTCTCCTCCTGCCCCCAATCCCTCTCAGCATCAGAGTCTTTTCCAATGAGTCAACTCTTCACACGAGGTGGCCAAAGTACTGGAGTTTCAGCGTTAGCATCATTCCTTCCAAAGAAATCCCAGGGCTGATCTCCTTCAGAATGGACTGGTTGGATCTCCTTGCAGTCCAAGGGACTCTCAAGAGTCTTCTCCAACACCACAGTTCAAAAGCATCAATTCTTTGGTGCTCAGCCTTCTTCACAGTCCAACTCTCACATCCATACATGACCACAGCAGAAACCAAACCAAAACTAGATGGACCATAGTCGGCAAAGTAATGTCTCTGCTTTTGAATATGCTATCTAAGTTGGTCATAACTTTTCTTCCAAGGAGTAAGCGTATTCTAATTTCATGGCTGCAGTCACCATCAGCAGTGATTTTTGAGGCCAAAAAAATAAAGTCTGACACTGTTTCCACTGTTTCCCCATCTATTTCCCATGAAGTGATAGGACCAGATGCCATGTTCTTCGTTTTCTGAATGTTATAATACTTAAGTATATCAAAATCAATTATATTTTTAAATTGTGTAGTGATTCTTATAATATTGCTTTATCACCAAGTCCAATGTATATATTAAACTAGTCATGCTCTAAGATTAATTTTAAACTTTATCAATCATATCAATATGTAATGTTTTAATGAAGAAAATGGAATGAGTGATTGATCTGAATTTGAATTTTGTCTCTGTGATTTTCCAGATTTATAAAACAAGAAAAGTAATTTCATCATTCTCCTTATTGGAATTTTAGTTATAAAAATAATAAGAATGAACAATAACATATTTTATATAAATGTGCATTACTTTATAATATTACAATTATTTATTTTTTATAGTCCATGAATTTCTAATTGTGGAAACTCTATCTAACTGTGGAAACTGTATCTAATTGTGGAAACTCTGTGGCTTTTATATATTTGAGCCATTTCACTACTTGGGCAGATTCTGTTTTATTTGTTGCTGTTAATAAATCATACTTCTTGGTGAAATACTCTCACACTGACTCCAGTTCAGTTCAGTTGCTCAGTTGTGTCTGACTCTTTGCAGCTCCATGGACTGCAGCACACCAGGCCTCCCTGCCCATCACCAACTCCCAGAGTTTGCCCAAACTCATGTCCATTGAGTCGGTGATGCCATCCAGCCATCTCAGCCTCTGTTGTCCCCTTTTCCTCCTGCCCTTAATCCCTCCCAGCATCAGGGTCTTTTCCAATGAGTCAGTTCTTTGCATCAGGGGGTCAAAGTATTGGAGTTTCAGCTTCAAAATCAGTCCTACCAATGAACACTTAGGACTGATCCTTAGGAGGGACTGGTTGAGTCTCCTTGCAGTCCAAAGGACTCTCAAGAGTCTTCTCTAATACCACAGTTCAAAAGCATCAATTTTACAGTGCTCAGCTTTCTTTGTAGTCCAACTCTCACATCCATACATGACTACTGGAAAAACCATAACTTGAATAAATGGACCTTTGTTGGAAAAGTAATGCTGCTGCTTTTTAATATGCTGTCTAGATTGGTCAGAACTTTCCTTCCAAGGAGCAAGCATCTTTTAATTTCATGGCTGCAGTTAACATCAGCAGTGATTTTGGAGCCCCCCAAAATAAAGTCTGCCACTGTTTCCCCACCTATTTGCCATGAAGTGATGGGATCAGATGCCATGATCTTAGTTTTTTCAATGTTGAGCTTTAAGCCAAATTTTTTAGTCTCCTCTTTCACTTTCATCAAGAGGTTTTTAGTTCTTCTTCACTTTCTGCCATAAGGGTGGTGTCATCTGCTTATCTGAAGTTATTGATATTTTTCCCCGCAATCTTGATTCCAGCTTGTGTTTCATCTAGTCCTAGATAGTCAGAAAATTGTCAAGCTGTTGTCTATATTAACAAGAGTTATGCAAGCAAAGGATTGATAAATATTTCCACATTGGAACTCATGCTCTAAAATACCTCCTTTTGAAAGCTATTCACCACACTCTAAAGCTATTCACCACACTTTGAATTTTACGGCAGAATAACTTGAGGTAATATGATAAAAAGCCTAGTGGATGAGAGATCATTATCCACAATACAGTTTCTTGCAATTTCATCTTATTGCAAGTGTCTAGCTGACCTCCAGATATTAATGAGGCAGAAACAAAACAAACAACTCTGCCAAGTCAACATACAAAACTCAGTTCAGTTGAGTTCAATTCAGTTCAGTCGCTCAGTCGTGTCCAACTATTTGTGACCCCATGAATCTCAGCACGCCAGGCCTCCCTGTCCATCACCAACTCCCAGAGTTCACTCAGACTCACGTCCATCAAGTCAGTGGTGCCATCCAGCCATCTCATCCTCTGTCGTCCCTTTCTCCTCCTGCCCCCAATCCCTCCCAGTTCCAATGAGTCAACTCTTCGCATGAGGTGGCTGAAGTACTGGAGTTTCAGCTTTAGCATCATTCCTTCCAAAGAAATCCCAGGGATGATCTCCTTCAGAATGGACTGGTTGGATCTCCTTGCAGTCCAAGGGACCCTCAAGAGTCTTCTCCAGCATTACTTTATAATACTACAATTATTTATTTTTTATAGTCCATGAATTTCTAATTGTGGAAACTCTATCTAACTGTGGAAACTGTATCTAATTGTGGAAACTCTGTGGCTTTTATATATTTGAGCCATTTCACTACTTGGGCAGATTCTGTTTTATTTGTTGCTGTTAATAAATCATACTTCTTGGTGAAATACTCTCACACTGACTCCAGTTCAGTTCAGTTGCTCAGTTGTGTCTGACTCTTTGCAGCTCCATGGACTGCAGCACACCAGGCCTCCCTGCCCATCACCAACTCCCAGAGTTTGCCCAAACTCATGTTCATTGAGTCGGTGATGCCATCCAGCCATCTCAGCCTCTGTTGTCCCCTTTTCCTCCTGCCCTTAATCCCTCCCAGCATCAGGGTCTTTTCCAATGAGTCAGTTCTTTGCATCAGGGGGTCAAAGTATTGGAGTTTCAGCTTCAAAATCAGTCCTACCAATGAACACTTAGGACTGATCCTTAGGAGGGACTGGTTGAGTCTCCTTGCAGTCCAAAGGACTCTCAAGAGTCTTCTCTAATACCACAGTTCAAAAGCATCAATTTTACAGTGCTCAGCTTTCTTTGTAGTCCAACTCTCACATCCATACATGACTACTGGAAAAACCATAACTTGAATAAATGGACCTTTGTTGGAAAAGTAATGCTGCTGCTTTTTAATATGCTGTCTAGATTGGTCAGAACTTTCCTTCCAAGGAGCAAGCATCTTTTAATTTCATGGCTGCAGTTAACATCAGCAGTGATTTTGGAGCCCCCCAAAATAAAGTCTGCCACTGTTTCCCCACCTATTTGCCATGAAGTGATGGGATCAGATGCCATGATCTTAGTTTTTTCAATGTTGAGCTTTAAGCCAAATTTTTTAGTCTCCTCTTTCACTTTCATCAAGAGGTTTTTAGTTCTTCTTCACTTTCTGCCATAAGGGTGGTGTCATCTGCTTATCTGAAGTTATTGATATTTTTCCCCGCAATCTTGATTCCAGCTTGTGTTTCATCTAGTCCTAGATAGTCAGAAAATTGTCAAGCTGTTGTCTATATTAACAAGAGTTATGCAAGCAAAGGATTGATAAATATTTCCACATTGGAACTCATGCTCTAAAATACCTCCTTTTGAAAGCTATTCACCACACTCTAAAGCTATTCACCACACTTTGAATTTTACGGCAGAATAACTTGAGGTAATATGATAAAAAGCCTAGTGGATGAGAGATCATTATCCACAATACAGTTTCTTGCAATTTCATCTTATTGCAAGTGTCTAGCTGACCTCCAGATATTAATGAGGCAGAAACAAAACAAACAACTCTGCCAAGTCAACATACAAAACTCAGTTCAGTTGAGTTCAATTCAGTTCAGTCGCTCAGTCGTGTCCAACTATTTGTGACCCCATGAATCTCAGCACGCCAGGCCTCCCTGTCCATCACCAACTCCCAGAGTTCACTCAGACTCACGTCCATCAAGTCAGTGGTGCCATCCAGCCATCTCATCCTCTGTCGTCCCTTTCTCCTCCTGCCCCCAATCCCTCCCAGTTCCAATGAGTCAACTCTTCACATGAGGTGGCTGAAGTACTGGAGTTTCAGCTTTAGCATCATTCCTTCCAAAGAAATCCCAGGGATGATCTCCTTCAGAATGGACTGGTTGGATCTCCTTGCAGTCCAAGGGACCCTCAAGAGTCTTCTCCAACACCACAGCTCAAAAGCATCAATTCTTCGGTGCTCAGCTTTCTTCACAGTCCAACTCTCACATCCATACATGACCACTGGAAAAACCATAGCCTTGACTAGACAGATCTTTGTTGGCAAAGTACTGTCTCTGCTTTTGAATATACTATCTAGGTTGGTCATAACTTTTCTTCCAAGGAGTAAGCGTCTTTTAATTTCATGGCTGCAGTCACCATCTGCAGTGATTTTGGAGCCCAAAATGATAAAGTCTGACACTGTTTCCATTGTTTCCCCATCTATTTCCCATGAAGTGATGGGACCAAATGCCATGATCTTCATTTTCTGAATGTTGAGCTTTCAGCCAACTTTTCACTCTTCACTTTCATTTTCATCAAGAGGCTTTTTAGTTCCTCTTCACTTTCTGTGATACAAAATTATGATATTATAAAATATGACATTATATTTTGCAATGATTTCTTACATATACTGCTGAGCAGAATAGTGGTCCCTAAAGTATACCCAGATTCCAATCTCCAAAACACTCAAATATATTGCCTTACAATGCCTTACATTAAAAAGAAAGAAAGAAAGAAAGAAACTTTGCAGACTTAATTAAAAACCATGAGGAGGAGATATTGTGTTGGATTCTCCAAATGGATCTAATGAGGCAGGGAGTTGTGCTTCAGAGGAGGAAGTATGTTGACAGAAGCAGAGGCCCAAGTAGTGGAATTGCCAGCTTTGCTGATGGAAAGTGGCAATGTTTATGCTATGGACTGAATATTTGTAGTCCCTAAAAATTCATGAGTTGAAATCTAATCCCTAATGTGATGGTACTTGGAAGTGAAGCCTTTGGGATATAGAATTAGATTAGATCATGAATATGGGGCCTTTATAATGAGATTAGTGCCCTCCTAAAAAGATGAGAAACAGGAACAAACTCTCTCCCTCTTTCACCAAGGAAAGATCATGTGAAGGTACGACTGAGAAGAAGGTCCTCAGCATGAACCCAACCGTATTCATATGCTGATCTTAGGGTTCTTTTAGGGAACCTCCCACCTTGGCCAGGCCTGTTTGCATGAGTTGTATCACAACAGGAGGACCCGATAAGGAACATGATGCTGCCCTGGAAAACTAACCAGGAGAATTCAGGACTGACCTAAAGAAGATGATTAATCTCCTTGAGCCTTTCTTATTGGAATCCATCTTGGCTAAGAGATGCTTGCAGTGCCGGGGAAGACCCTGAGTCAGACTATTGGTCAAGCAATGCAATTGGTCAGAGACAATCCAGAACTAACCATAAAATCTGAGATTTCAAGCCAGGTCACAGTGCAGTTCTCCTGGGTTCCCTAACCCTACTGCACTCTATCTAATCATTCCTACCTAATAAAGCTTTTTGCTTTGTCAGCATGTGTGTCTCATCAGACAATTCATTTCCAAGTGTTTTTGACTTTAGCCCAGCGAGGCCCATGTCAGAGTCTGACTTCAAGAATTGTAAAATAATAATTTGTGATTTGTATGTCACTAATTTCTTATCCTTTCTTTGAGCAGCAATAGGAAACTAATACCAATAAAACACAGAAAAGGGGAAACAGAAACTTACACACCACAAATGAAATACCATTGTAACAAAAAAACCCAAATTTCTGTCTTGGCTTTCTGACTCGGTAGGAGATAGAGGCCTGCATGAAGGTAAGGAGACTGCTGGTGAAGTCTACTAGAATAGTGAGGAAATTCCTACTAGAGACTAAAGACAAAGAAAACCAAATTTTGTATAGGCAGAACACTTAGAAAATGTGTTGCCTGTGATAAATCAGAAAACAGAAAATGTAACAAGTTGAGTCTATGAATCTCTCAGATTCATGGGCAGCATATTGAAGTGGTCATTGTCTTTCTTTCTCCTCAGGTATAATAATTTGTTGCAAGAGAGAGACATGATAAAGAAATTTTAGAGCAGTAGTTAGAGGGGTATTTTTCTTTCACACAATTTTTTTCTCTCACTTACATACTTTCCAGCTGTCAAAAGTTTCTCAGAGTAATACATAAGGATAAAGATAAAAATCAGGGCATTACTAGCAAAACATAGCCCTGAGATGAAAAGTCAAATCAAGGGCAACCAGTGTTCAGGTAACAGAAATTTAAGGAAGTGCTATGTAAAGTTTCTTAATTGGACAAATGAGCTTTTAAGAATCTTAAGAGAATTTATAGTTCATCCCATTTTGCATCACATTATAAAGATGGACCGTCTTAAAGAGATTTGAAAGTGGGAATTTTATGTTATTGGTGGATTACAATTTAACACATATAAAAATCACTGTTTTTAAAGGACTTGTATCAGCTTGAATTTAATGGAATTAGACAGTTTAAATGCAAATAGATTTCTGCTGCTGCTGCTAAGTCACTTCAGTCGAGTCCGACTCTGTGCGACCCTATAGACGGCAGCCCACCAGGCTCCCCCGTTCCTGGGATTCTTCAGGCAAAAACACTGGAGTGGGTTGCCATTTCCTTCTCCAAAGCGTGAAAATGAAAAGTGAAAGGGGAGTCGCTCAGTCGTGTCCAACTCTTCACGACCCCATGGACTGCAGCCTACCAGGCTCTTCCACCCATGGGATTTTCCAGACAAGATTACTGGAGTGGGGTGCCATTGCCTTCTCAGAAATAGATTTCTAGGTACTAAATATATCTAGTCAGGAAGCAGGCTGAAAAATTTACTCATACAATCCCACATCATTTACTATAGAAAAGCAAAGATAGCAAAAATCACCCTAAGAGTCCTTGAGAAATACAATATTAGTAACCACTCCCAGGGAGTAGAAACAGGTCTAAATGAAGGAAAATGTTCTATAGTGGCCAAAGAGGGGGATTACATTTCTTTCTGAATTTGCCATAAGGTTAGGTCCTGATGAACCCATGTTAAGTATATGATGAAAATACATTTATTACACCTTACCTACCAAATATCATATCTTAGCCTAGCCTACCTTGCTGCTGTTGCTGTTTAGTCATTAAGTTATATCTAAATCTTTGTGACCCCAGGGACTATAGCCCTCCAGGCTCCTCTGTCTATGGGGTTTCCCAGGCAAGAATACTGGAGTAGGTTTCTATTTTCTTCTCCAAGGGATCTTCCCTACCTAGGGACTGAACCCATGTCTCCTGCTTGGCAGGAAGATTCTTTATTACTGAGTTTCCCGGGAATCCTTAGTCTACCTTATATGTGCTTAAAATGTTTACATGAGCCTGTGTGCGAGCATGTGTGCTAAGTCGCTTCAGTTGTGTCCAACTCTGTGTGACCCTAGGGACCATAGCCCGCCAAGCTCTTCTGTCCAGGGGATTCTCTAGGCAGAATACTGGAGTGGGTTGCCATGCCCTCCTCCAAGGGATCTTCCCAACCTAGGGATGGATCCCATGACTTTTATGCCTCCTTCATTGGCAGGCATGTTCTTTACCACCTGGGGAACACTTACATGAGCCTACACTTGGGAAAAGTCATTCAACACATTATGGTTTGTCTCTAAAGGTTATGAAATAGCTGACTAACACGGTGCTGAAATATGGCAGATAGAGAGATAGTCATTTTTTTTTTCTTTCATTATGTGTGATAGACACTGCCTAAAGCACTTCATAAACATCATCTCAGTAAATCCTTACATTGACTCTTGGAGATAAATTGTACTTAGTTTGACATCACTATTTTATTGATGAGAAAGCCAAGTCCTAAATTTTTATACAAATTGCTCAGAGTGAGCAACAGATGGTGAGAATTGGGAAGTAGGCCCAGATCTATTCTAATTCCAATATCTGGATTCTTATTTATTTTCTATTCTTACTTCAATGATCTAAGTTCTATTCCAACTGTCATTTAAAGAGAGACTATTTTCTCATCTTTTTTTTCCCCCCTGGTGAGTGAAAATGTGAATTTCTTGATTTTTGTGTTAGTGAAAATTAAATTTATGCTTTTCAGAAGGTGGTTCTGTTAGAATTGGTAAAGGAGTTTCACATAGTCTAACTTGATTATAAAGCCTTTAAGACTCCCATTGAGTGTTCCAGAGTATATATTTCACCCCTCTTAACAAAGTTTGTTTCCTTGCTTACAAATAAAATGACTATTTTCTTCTCCCAATCAATGCATCAAAGTTTAAAGAAAACTGAAATTTCCTTCTAAAACTTGCCATTTATAAGACTATTCCAAGAGAATTTGCAATGACTTGGTCTCCAGATGTGAAAGTATAAAATGTTTTGGATAAATTTTAGTAATACTCATTATTCTGCATATTCCTTTTTGAATCTTGCCATTCAGTCTCAGACACTGATCATGCTTATGATACACAACAGGAAGATAAAATGATCACAGATTTGTCATGGCAAAGTAGCTAAATTTCATAACTCCATGAAATTAAGAGCCATGCCACGCAGGGTCACCCAAGATGGACAGGTCTTAGTGAAAAGTTCTGATGAAACATGGTTCACTGGAAAAGGAAATGGCAACTCACTCCAGTATTCTTGCCTGGAGAACCAGAATGTGTCTGGTGATGAAAGTAAAGTCTGATGCTATAAAAACAATATTGAAATTGTTCTTTCCAGCATAAGAACCTGTAATGTTATGTCTGTGAATCAAGGTATATTGGACATAGTCAAGCAGGAATAGCAAAAGTGAACATTGACATCTTAGGAATCAGTGAACCAAAATGGACAAGAATGAGTGAATTTATTTCAGATGACCATTCTGTCTACTCCTGTGAATGAGAATTCCTTTGAGAAATAGAATAGCCCTCATTGTTAGCAAGAGAGTCCACAATGCAGTATTTGTGTGCAATTTCAAAAATGACAGAATGATCTTGGTTCATTTCCAAGGCAAACTACTCAACATCACTGTAATCCAAGTTATGCCCCAACCACTGATGCTGAAAAAGTTGAAGATCAGCAGTTCTATGAGGACCAACAACACTTGCTAAAACTAACCTTTCTCCCTCTGAAAAAGATGTCATTTTCATCATAGGGGATTGGAATGAAAAATTAGAAAGTCAAAAGACACTTGGAATAACAGACAAGTTTGGCCTTAGAGTACAAAATGAAACAGGGAAAAACTAACAGAGTTTTAACAAGAGAACATGTTGGTCATAGCAAATCCTCTTTTCTAACAACATAAGACTCTACATGGACTTCATTAGATGACCAATACCAAATTCAGTTTGATTATTTCCTTTGCAGCCAAAGATGGAGAAGCTCTATTCAGGAAGCAAAACCAAGACCTAGAGCTGACTGTGACTCAGATTATGAGCTCCTTATTGCAAAATCTAGGCTTAAATTGAACAAAGAAGGGAGAACTATTAGGCCATTCAGGTATGACCTAAATCAAACCCCTAATGGTTATAAAGTGAAGGTGATAAATACATTCTAGGGATTAAATCTGATAAGCAGATTACCTGAAGAACTATGAATGGAAGTTCATAACACTGTACAGGAGGAAGTGACCAAAACCATTCTAAAGGAAAAACAATGCAATAAGGCAAAGTGGTTGTCTGAGACTTAACAAATAGCTGAACGAGGAAGAGAAGCAAAAGGCAAGGGAGAAAGGGGAAAATATACTCAACTGAGTACAGAGTTCCAGAGAATAGCAAGAAGAGAGAAGAAAGGCTTCTTAAATAAACAGTGAATGGAAGTAGAAAAAAAAAAAAAGAATGGGAAAGACTACAGATCTTGTCAAGAAAATTAGAGATCAAAGGAACATTTCATGCAAGGATGGGCATTATAAAGGACAGAAAAAATAAAGACCTAAGAGGAATGGAAAAACTTAAGAAGAGATGGAAAGGATATTTAGAAGAACTCTACAAAAAAGGTCCTAATGACTGGGATAACCACAATGATGTGGTCACTCACCTCGAGTCAGACTTCCTGGGGTGTGAAGTCAAATGGGCCATAGGAAGCATTACTACAAACAAAGTTAGTGGAGGTGGAAGAATTCCATTTCATCTACTTAAAACCATAAAGATGAGGCTGTTGGAGAGCTGCACTTAAAATGTCATAAAATTCAGAAAATACAGCATAGACTGGAAAAGGTCAGTTTTCATTCAAATTCTAAAGAAGGGCAATGCCAAAGAATGCTCAAATTACCGTATTCTTTTTATTTAACTTAGGGGAAGCAGTGGAAACAGTGTCAGACTTTATCTTTTGGGGCTCTAAAATCACTGCAGATGGTGACTGCAGCCATGAAATTAAAAGATGCTTACTCCTTGGAAGAAAAGTTATGACCAACCTAGATAGCATATTTAAAAGCAGAGACAGTACTATGCCAACAAAGGTCCATTATTTAAGGCTATGGTTTTTCCAGTGGTCATGTGTGGATGAGAGAGTTGGACTGTGAAGAAAGCTGAGCACCGAAGAATTGATGCTTTTGAGCTGTAGTGTTGGCGAAGACTCTTGAGAGTCCCTTGCAAAGAGATCCAACCAGTCCATTCTGAAGGAGATCAGCCCTGGGATTTCTTTGGAAGGAATGATGCTAAAGCTGAAACTCCAGTACTTTGGCCACCTCATGGGAAGAGTTGACTCATTGGAAAAGACTGTGATGCTGGGAGGGATTGGGGGCAGGAGGAGACGGGGACAACAGAGGCTGAGATGGCTGGATGGCATCACGGACACAATGGACGTGAGTCTGAGTGAACTCCGGGAGTTGGTGATGGACAGGGAGGCCTGGTGTGCTGCGATTCATGGGGTCACAAAGAGTCGAACATGACTGAGCGATTGAACTGAACTGATGCAGAGTACATAATGTGAAATGCTAAACTGGATGACTCACAAGCTGGAATCAAGATTGCTGGGAGAAATATCAACAATCTCACACATGCAGATGATACCATTCTAATGGCAGAAAGGGAAGAAGAAATAAGAAGCCTCTTGGTGAGAGTGAAATAAAAGAGTGCAAAAGGTGGCTTAACACTCAACGTTCAAGAATCTAAGATCATGACATTCAGTCCCATCACTTCATTGCAAATAGATAGGGGGAAAGTGGAAGCAGTGATTGATTGTCTTTACTTGGGCTCCAAAATCACTGGGGATGGTGACAGTAGCCATGCCATTAAGAGACACTCGATCCTTGGAAGAAAAGCTGTGACAAACCTGGACAGCATATTAGAAAGCAGAGACATCGCTTTGTCGACAAAGGTTCATATAGTCAAAGCTATGGTTTATCCAGTGGTCATATACAGATGTTAGAGCTGCACCATAAAGAAGGCTGAGCACTTAAGAATTGATGTTTTCAACCCTGGTTCTGGAGAAGACACTTGAGAGTCCCTTGAAATGCAAGGAAATCAAACAAGTCAATACTAAAATAAATGAACCCTGAATATTTATTGGAAGGACTGATGCTAAAGCTGAAGCTCCAATACATAGACCACCTGATGAGAAGAGATGACTCATTGGAAAAGACCCTGATGCTAGGAAAGATTGAAGACAGAAAGAGTAAGGGGCGACAGAGGATGAGATGGTTGGATAGCATCATCGAGTAAATGGACATGAGTTTGAGCAAATTTGGGAAATACTGAAGGACAGGAGTGAGTGAGTGAGTGAAGTCGCTCAGTCGTGTCCGACTCTTTGCGAACCCACGGACTGTAGCCCACCAGGCTCCTCCATCCATGAGAATCTCCAGGCAAGAATACTGGAGTGGGTTGCCATTTCCTTCTCCACTGAAGGACAGAGAAGCCTTAAATTCTAAAAGACACTGCTGCTAAAGTGCTGCACTCAATACGCCAGGGAATTTGGAAAACTCAGTTGTGGCTACAGAACTGGAAAAGGTCAGTTTTCATTTCAATCCCAAAGAAAGGCAATGCCAAAAAATGTTCAAACTACCACACAATTGCGCTCATCTCACACTCTAGCAAAGTAGTGTTCAAAATTCTCCAAGATAGGCTTCACCAGAATGTGAGCTGAGAAATTCCAGATGTTCAAGGTGGATTTAGAAAAGGCAGAGGAACCAGTGATCAAATTGCCAACATCCATTGGATCATAGAAAAGGCAAGAAAATTCCAGAAAAAAAAATCTATTTCTGCTTTATTGACTATGCCAAGGCCTTTTACTGTGTGGATCCCAACAAACTGGAAAATTCTTAAAGAGATGGGACTACCAGACCACTTTACTTGCCTCCTGAGAAATCTGTATGCAGGTCAAGAAGCAACAGTTAGAACTGGGCATGGAACAACAGACTGCTTCCAAATTGGGAATGGAGTATGTGAAGGCTATATTTTGTCACTTTGCCTACTTACCTTATATGCAGAGTGTAATGCCATACTGGATGAAGCACAAACTGGAATCAAGATTGCTGGGAGAAATATCAATAGCCTCAGATATGCGGATGACACCACACTTACAGCAGAAAGCAAAGAGGAACTAAAGAGCCTCTTGATGAAAGTGAAAGAGGAGAGTGAAAAAGCTGGCTTAAAACTCAACATTCAAAAAACTAAGATCATAGCATCCAGTTCCATCACTTCATGGGAAAGAGATGGGGAAACAATGGAAACAGTGATGGACTATTTTTTTGGTCTCCATAATCATTGCAGATGGTGATTGCAGCCATGAAATTCAAAGACCCTTGCTCCTTGGAAGAAAAGCTATGGTCAACCTAGAGAGCATATGAGAAAGCAGAGACATTAATTACTTTGCCAACAAATATTCATCTTGTAAAAGCTATGGCTTTTCCAGTAGTCATGTATGGATGTGAGAGTTGGACCATAAAGAAAGCTGAATGCTGAAAAACTGATACTTTTGAACTGTGGTGTTAGAGAAAACCCTTGAGAGTCCATTGGACAGCAAGGAGATCAAACTTATCAATCCTAAAGGAAATCAGTCCTGAATATTCATTGGAAGGACTGATGCTGAAGCTGAAGCTCCAATAATTTGGCCACCTGATATGAAGAAATGACTCATTGGAAAAGACCCTGATGCTGGGAAAGATTGAGGGCAGGAGGAGAAGAGGACAATAGAGGGTGAGATGGTTGGATGGCATCAAGGACTCAATGCACATAAACTTGAGCAAGCTCTGGGAATTGGTCATGGATGTTGAAGCCTGGTGTGCTGTAGTTCATGGGGTTGCAAAGAGTTGAATGTAAGTGAGTGACTGAACTAAATTTTGAAAATCTTGTGTGTTGCTGTCCATGGTGTCACAGAGTTGGACATGACTTCATGACTAAGCAACAAAAATATCTGCTAAATAGATTAATACATTATAAGAAACAATACAGAATTTAAATGTCCCCATTTTTTCACCCTTCAAAGCTTATCTAATGCTACTTTTATTATATATACATATATACGTATATGTATACATATACGTATATATGTGTGTGTATGTGTTTAGACAATTTGTAAAGCTTATATTGAAAATTATCCCTTGTGAAAGTTTGGTCTTTTTTTTTTTTTCATTTTAAGAATGAATTAAATTTAGTTTTAAAAATAAATTTAAAGAAAATACTTTGTTAAAACTTGTGAGCAATGATTAACTTTTTTTATAACTCACAAAGTCATAAAAAAATGATCAACGTGAGAAATAAAATTGTGACATGAACTAGAACTCTTATCTCTAAGGTGTCTTTTTATCAAGTACATATCAGATATCTATGTGCCTCAGAAGTACTGGGATGACTTGTTAAAAAGACAGGCTCCTGGGCCCCTCTCCCAGATTATTCTGATTTTTTAGGTCCATGGTGGGGTCCAAAAGTTTACATTTTTAATGTGTTCCCAGGTGGTGTCAATGCTACTGGTCTAGGGACCATGGTTTGAGATTCACTGCTCTTACCAAGTGTTTATTCATTACATTCTCTGACTGGACAAAGCATAGAAGCCAAAAGATTGACTCAGGATGAGGCAAGATGACAGAAAGCATTCTCTTCTTTTGAATGTATAGAGATAGGTCTGGGAACCTCTTTCAAAAAAAAAAAAAAAAAACGTGTAAAGTCATAAGCTCATTCACTGCAAGATACTATTCAAAATAAACATAAACGCAACACTTTATTAAAGTAAAAGTATTTTTACTATTAATATACAAATGGTGAAGAGTGACAATTTTGATATACTGTAAGCCATACTTTCAATGTCTTTCATAAATACAAAACTTCAACATTTGCAGTATAATTTTTACAGTTTAGACATATATACACAGCATTTCATAGGGACATACTCTATTGAAACAAAAACAAAACTTTGTGGTCGCTAACTTAACAATATAGAATTTGAATGGCATATATAAGTTAAAGAAAATAAAAGGCAGCATGTTTTAACGCATACTGAACACAGCATAGAATTCACATACCAAAAAATAAGATTCTTTTTTAAACTTTATTTCTAAGTTTACAGATGCCTAACAGAGTTTAGAGGCAAATGCTCAACCATGAGCATCCCTTCAAAACTTGGAATAGATATGTTTTCTCTTTAACAGTACCATTTATTTTATACAATGCCTGTTTTTCTCTAAAATAACTCCTATTTGCAAAGTTGAATCATAGGTTCTACCTAGGTTAACTCTCTTCTCTGGATTTCTGTAAGTTTCCTCCTGTGCATCAGTATTATTGGCCTTAATCTTTATCTAGACAATCTTCCTTGTCCTTGCTCCAACACTTCTCACATGATGGTCCTTCTTACCTACTCCTAGTGTCAGAGCGCAGTTTGCCTTTCTGAATTCTTTCAGTTCTTTGTTTCATCTATTTTCCAATGTTTGGTTGTGATTGAAATGCTCCAATAGTCAATACTTCACTTTTACAAGGAAGGCTAAGACCAGATGCAAAAAGATATATGCTTTAATTTTAGGAAAATGATTAAAATAAGTGGCAATATTAACTTTGTATGAGCAATTTTTATATTAACTATTAAGAACATCATGTGGTTAAAATCCTGAAAATATTTAAGAAATTACAGTAGTGGTACCAACTAATGTAGTTAAGGTATCAGTAAAATCCTATAGTGAATAATAAACTATTTTTCTAAGGATATTAAATATGTTTACTAAATAAATATTAAATGTTGCATATAATATGAGTCTAAGAGAAGAAATTATTAGCATTCTATGTAATGATGTTAAATAGCTGCATCTAATGGGAAAATACAATTTTTAAAAAGGAAGAAGAGGAACTTGGAAGGAAATCATATTTGTTCAGCAATTGCTATGTATAGGTTCAGTTACATGTGTAATCATTGCATCTCAACATTATTAAGCCTGTAAGTAGAAGACATTTTTGAGAGATTTTCACTTTAGGATTGAAATGTTTCATTTCTATGAGCTTTCCACAGTTGAATTTTGGCATATGCTAACATATCCATATGCGATTTCATTGTGAAAGACAATGCAATAATGATTCAAAGGGTTAATATCAAGATGCAAATCTTTTCTTTCTAAAGATGAATAATGAAATCCATCTTATTTAAAAAGTGTAATTTCATCTACTTATAAAGTCTGTTGAATAAGCTCTTT
>SJYT01056425.1:77723-105378 GCA_006410635.1 Cephalophus harveyi
AAAAAAAAAAAAAGGAAAAAAAAAAGGTTTATCACAGTATAACCTTGCTGTTGCAGGGCATGGATTTCAAGGACAAGAGATAAGGACCACTCAGACAATTGAAACAATGCACTTGAAACAGTCTGTTTACAATTAGTTTCAGATTATCTGTTAACTTCAGAGCATCACTCCACATTGATGGCAAAAAATTTAACAGCCTACATATTTATATATAATGTACTTATATATATATATATATATAAAATAATTATTTAATCAAACTGCTTTATGGTGAAAAGTCCAAAGAAATGACAGAATCAGCACTTTCAGACTGAGGAAACAAAAATATTTGTTCTTTATTATGATTTCTCTGCTCTTGAAGTATAGCATAGATATCGCAAGAGTAAACATGCTAACTGCTTTCTTAGTTTTTCTAATTCTCTCACTGTGTTTACTTTAAAACCATGTAGCCCTATCCTGGAAAAATGAGCATCCATGGCGATTGCTTCATGGACACTCTGCTAAGCCCAGTTACTCTGCACAAACTAATTCAAGTATTTTTTTTCCTTAGTTTTAGCACATTGATACAAAAGGGAAAACAAAAGAAAAAGAAAGTAAAATAAAGCAAAGAGATGATCAGAAAAGCATAACTTAAACAGCAACAGTCAAATTCATCAAGAGATCAGTTGGATAATTCCTACTCAAATTCCTAGGTAGGCACAGGAAGTTTTTTCTTGAGGATGTGCCTGAAAGGATAGCAAGGAGAGATTCCTGCATCGTATAACCCTGTATACTACGGCAAGAACACGGTGGAGATTTAGTGCCTGAACATGCAGATGGGCACCTTCTGTCCTCTAATAACTACAGTTTTGGAGAGTTAGTTGTCTCTCCTAAGTTGACAGTTTTAAGCACTTTGTATATAAAAGTGTTCATGAGTGACGTTAGTATTACACTTAGTATTTGTCAGATGATCCCCATAGAGAGATACCCTAAAACAGCAATATCACTCTCCACTGTTAAGACTTTCCTCCAGTGTTCTATTGGTCTGCATTTCCTAACCTGTCTATTATATTTAAGCTTCACCACCTGAAACACGAAAGATTATGAATGTGATGGGGCCTAAAGAAACCTTTGGCTCTCTAGGGTAAGAAATAACCTAAAACTTGCTCCCATTTGGTATGTCTATTTATAATCATAAATACATATTTTTAACCTCTTATATAAGTGAAAAGTATGTTTCAGCCTTTTACCTCTGGGAGCTTGCATAGCTTGGAAGTTAATATGCATTTATTCTGGTACATATTACTAATAATTGATATTAGAAAATTTGTGTTGATTATCTGAGGAATTTCTTCAACCAAAATTGTTTATCAAAATCTTAAAATGACTTCTAGCTACCACATCCAGAATAAAAACACATAGTGGAAATTTAATCATTTATCACGAAAACTTTTATGGCAATGTTTAAATGTTAATTTCTCCATAATTTAACCACTAAGGATTTTAAGTTCCATTAGCCAATTACATATAATGGTTGACCTATAATTAAAAAGTAAAAGATAACCACATATATCACATTTATAAATATATCAAGACAACATTGATATTGTTCCCATTTCAGTTTACTTTATTTGAAGCTGAGGGCAGAAATCAATATTATTTCACTTGTAATACATTTTCATTGTGTGTAATCCATTATGAGTGAATGTGGCATCTATAAGAGATAGAGATTTATGGAATCTTTCTAATCTAATTTTACATACAACTAATATTCGTTCAAATGGGTAACAATTTTGATCTGGCACTTCAGTCTATTAAAAATCAACATTGAAGTAGCACTGTAATTATAACTTAAAAAGAATTTTCCAAAGTGTCTTTCAATATTTAACATCTGCTAAAGATAACTAGCTCCTTCAAGCCTAAATTCCCTGAAGTTCTCTGGATGAAAAGTGTAACCTTAAGTATTTTCATCTTAAACTGAAATCCACTTTAATAATCTATTTGCCCAAAATTGTACTAAAAAACATGCAGGGCTTTTTTTATACACTTAGCTCACAAAGCTTTTGTTTTGCTTTTCTTAAGCTCTTATTTGTGGAGAGGTTGTGGTAGGAAATACACTTCTGAAGAAATAGAGCATTTTACCTGTATAATAAATTGCAGTACTTCAATCATAGAGTCAATTGAATACACAAGAGTTGGTGCCAGTCAGGTCTCTATTGAAATTCATAACAAAATAAGCAACAACAGTACAACAATAACAACAAAAGGAAATGGACCATGGGCAGGAAATATTGGATCTTATGTATACGTGTACAAGCTATTCCAAGCTAGAAGTTTCCCAAGAAATTAAGGTCAGTGGAATAATTTTGGTCATAGGGTCACTGCAATCCAAATGCTCTTTGTAGCATTCATCATTCAAGACTGTAATCTTCCTGTTACGCTTTGCTGTCATCATCTTTTGATTGAATGATGTCGTTAGAAACCTTAATTTCTATCGTTTCTGGATTTAGGACTTCTTTCCCATTTTCTTCTTTTAAAGGCAATTTTCTGGAAGAGAATATAAAAATAATAGACAATTGGCTAAGGCACTTTAAGTGATGATATCCATAAACATATAAGTTATTGTTTTGTAGAAGGAAATGGAGTACAATTAGGTGGCTCAGATGGTAAAGAATCTGCCTGCAGTGTGGGAGACTGGGATTCAATCCCTGGGTTGAGAAGACTCCCTGGAGAAGGGAATGGTATCCCACTCCATCTTTCTTGCCTAGAGAATTCCAGGGACAGAGGAGACTGGCAGGCTACAATCCATGGTGTCGCGAACAGTGGACATGCCTAAATGACTACCACACACACACACACATTAGAATGAATAATGGCTCAGATGGTAAAGAATCTGCCTGCAGTGTGGGAGACTGGGATTCAATCCCTGGGTTGAGAAGACTCCCTGGAGAAGGGAATGGTATCCCACTCCATCTTTCTTGCCTAGAGAATTCCAGGGACAGAGGAGACTGGCAGGCTACAATCCATGGTGTCGCGAACAGTGGACATGCCTAAATGACTACCACACACACACACACATTAGAATGAATAAAAAATAATCAGGTTTGTTAAAGTAATAATTAAGTTACAAATAGATTTCACCTCTATGACTGTAACCTCACCATTGTATGGAATAATGATACTGTGCTAGTTCCTCTGGGATGTATTTGCAATTTTTTTTTATATATATCTGAATGAGAAGAGAAAGCCATTGTCTTCTGAAAGTCAAAGCTATTACATGAAAACCAAACAATCAAAAGTAAGTCATTTCATTGCTGGGAGTAAAGTATCATCTATCTTAAAACTATTAGGTCAGGCTCTCTTTTATGATTATAAGGAATGGTATCCCACTCCAGCATTCTTGCCTAGAGAATTCCAGGGACAGAGGAGACTGGCAGGCTACAATCCATGGTGTCACGAACAGTGGACATGCCTAAATGACTAACACACACACACACATTAGAATGAATGAAAAATAATCAGGTTTGTTAAAGTAATAATTAAGTTACAAATAGAATTCACCTCTATGACTGTAACCTCACCATTGTATGAAATAATGATACTGTGCTAGTTCCTCTGGGATGTATTTGCAATTTTTTTTTTAATATATCTGAATGAGAAGAGAAAGCCATTGTCTTCTGAAAGTCAAAGCTATTACATGAAAACCAAACAACAAAAAGTAAGTCATTTCATTGCTGGGAGTAAAGTATCATCTATCTTAAAACTATTAGGTCAGGCTCTCTTTTATGATTATTATAAATAGTGCATTTAGAATTCTTCTTGTCTGTTTTTCCCAAGAACTGAAAATATCAGCCATAAAGGAGTATAAAAACAATGAGTTATTTCTAGCAGCAAAATATACAGATATTCAGAGCTTAAACAGGAGTGCAGCCAGATGTTTAATATCAATATATCTCTTACAGAAGTATTTATTACACTTGTAATTAATCAGTGTTTTCAACTTACTCTTGGTTGGTGTATTTTTGTATATACATATTTATTCATTACTTATGTTTATGTTAAATTATATTTTTAAAGATTAGTATTAATTTTGTTATTTTTATGTTGAGTGTTTTTTAATTGAGAATCAGAATAATTATTAAATTATCTTACTTTGATTTTGTTTTGTTTTCTTTCAAAATATAGCACTGTTCTATATAAGGGCATTTTCTTAGCCAGTTTTCATACACACCATTATATCATCGTAAGTGTTAACTAACAGGTAGGAAGTTACTTTGTTGTGTAATATTTTGCTTATTGAAAAGATTTCTGATTTCTGCAGGGGAGTGTACAGAACCCACCCTAAAAAACTGCCTCTTCAAGAGTCAACTTCAAATTAGAGTATAATAATCCCTAACTGAAGTCATTAAGAAGGGCCCGAAGTTTTAAACCAAAATTAAAGCTTCAGAGTAGTACTACCTTTGTCTAAATATTATTATTATTATTTTGTCCCTTGAGTGAAGATAAAGGGGATTTATAAAAAAGTCATTTTCTTTACCTGTGACAACACTCAGCCTTAGACTTAGGAGGAGAAGCCTAAATCAAATTTCTCTCCAAGAGAATACTAGCTAATAAAAAAAAATGATTTTTTTAAAAACAATAAAATGTAAACGTCGTTTTGGGGAGCAACATTTAAAGAATAAAGTGATCACCCTGATTCTGGCAGTATCAAATATTTTCAATTGTTATTGTTATTCAATCACCAAGTCATGTTCAACTCTTCACAACTCCATGGGCTACAGCATGTCAGGCTTTCCTGTCCATTGCCATCTCCTGGAGTTTGCCCAAGTTGCCGTCATTGAATTGGTGATGCCATCCAACCATCTCACCCTCTGTCATCCTCTTCTCCTTCTGTCTTCAGTTTTTCCCAGCATCAGGGTCTTTTCCAATAAGTCAGCTGTTGGCATTAGGTGGCCAAAGCATTGAGGGTTCAAGTTCAACATCAGTTCTTCCAATGAATATTTAAGGTTGATTTCCTTTAGGGGTGACTGGATTTATCTCCTTGCTGTCCAAGGACTCTCAAGAGTCTTCTCCAGCAACACAGTTTGAAAGCATCAGTTTTTCAGTACTCTGCCTTCTTTACTGTCCAGTTCTCACATCCATACATGACTACTGGAAAGACTATTGCTTGACTATCTGCACCTTTGTTGGCAAAGTGATGTCTCTAATTTTTAACACACTGTCTAGGTTTGTCATAGCTTTCCTATGAAATTAGAAGCAATCATCTAATTGCTTAGACATTTGCAGTGGTTTTAGAGCCCAAGAAGACAAAATCTGTCTCTGCTTCCACCTTTTCCCTTTCTATTTGCTATGAAGTGATGGCACCAGATGCCATGATCTTAGTGTTTTTTTTTTTTTTTTTTATTAATATTGAGTCTTAAGCTGACTCTTTTACTCTACTCCTTCACCCTCATCTGGAGACTCTTTTGGCTTTCTGTCATTAAAGTGGTATCCCAGCAATCGAACTGAGTTTCATCCAGCCCAGCATTTTGCATGATTGTACTCTGCATATAAGTTAAACAAGCAGGGTGACAACAGCCTTGACGTACTGTTTCCCCAGTTTTGAACCAGTTTGTTGTTCCATGTCTGGTGTAGCTTTCCCCCCTTGATTTTCACTTCTCTTTTTCTTCAGCTTTCTGTAGAGCCTGCTCAGACAACCACTTCGCCTTCTTTCATTTCTTTTTCTTTAGAATGGTTTTGTTTGCTGCCTCCTGTACAATATTACAAACCTCTGTCCAAAGTTCTTCAGGCACTCTGTTTACTAGATCTAATCCCTTGAATCTATTCATCACCCCAGTTGTATATTCATAGGGGATTTGATTTAAGTCATACCTGACTGGCCTACTAGTTTTCCCCACTTTCTTCAGTTTAAGCCTGAATTTTGCTATGAGGAGCTGATGATCTGAGCCATAGTCAACTCTAGGTCTTGTTTTTGCTGACTATATTCAGCTACTCCATCTTCAGCTAAAGAATGTAATAATTCTGATTTCATATTGACCATTTGGTGATGCCCATGTGTACAGTTGTCTCTTGTGCAGTTGTAAAAGTGTGTTTGCTATAATCAGTTCTGTTATATATAGCTGTATATAGTTCTGTTATATATTCTGTTCTCTTGGCAGAATTCTGTTAGCCTTTGCTCTGCTTCATTTTTTACTCCAAGGTCAAACTTGCCACAGATGTCTCTTGACTTCCTACTTTTGCCTTCTAATCCCCTATGATGAATAGCACATCTTTTTTTGGTGTTAGTTCTAGGAAGTCTCCCAGGTCTTCATAGAATTGATCAACTTCAGCTTCTTTGGCATCAGTGGTTGGGGCATAAACTTGGATTACTATGATGTTGAATGGTTTGCCTTGGTAACAAACCAAGGCTAGTCTGTCATTTTTCAAGTTATACCAAGAACTGCATTTTTCATTATTTTGTTTATTTTAAGGGCTACTCCATTTATTCCTTTGGATTCTTGCCCACAGGTGTAGATGTAATGGTCACCTGAATTAAATTCACCCATTCCTGTCCATTTTAGTTCACTGATTCCTAAAATGATGTTTATTCTTGCCCTGTCCTGCTCGGCCAGGACCAATTTAACTTGCGTAGACCTAACATTCCAGGTTCATATGCAATACGATTCTTTGCAGCATCAGATTTTCTGGAGCTGTTAGTAGCTGTCCTCCAGTCTCCCCGGCAGCACACTGGACACCTTACGACCTGGGGGGTTATCTTTCAGTGTCATGCCTTTTTGCCTTTTATACAGTCCGTGGGGTTCCCATGCTAGTATATTGGAGTGGTTTGCCATTCCTTCCTCCAGTAGATCAAGTTTTGTCAGAACACTTCACTATGACTGGTCCATCTCGGGTGGCCCTACATGGTGTGGCTCATATTTTCATTGAGTTATGCAAGCCCCTTCATCACGGCAAGGGGAATATATTCAGTTGAATACCACTGTTATTACTTTCTAATAATACCTTTGTTTCTAATCATTTTAACCTTCATATTCATGAACATCATCTTTGCACATGACCATTTTTGTGGATTTAGCTGAAGTATTAATCATGGTTTTAATCAAGTTCTGATGAGTGCTGAATTAAGTAAATAGCATAACTTTGAATGGAGACCAAGCATCATTGAAATAATAGATTATTTAACAGCATCTCTTCTTCTTGACAAATATACATTAAAAAAAAAGTGTTTATTTCACACTATTTATTTCTATTTTACAACTGTGTATTCATAGTCAAAGCAGTAACTAATTTCCTGACACATTTTTATTTCAGTAAAATCAATCACATTTTGAAAGTATCACTTTCTTAAACAGCAAGACCAGTGCAGGAAAGTCCAAATTGGAAACATTCTTCCATTATTCTGATATATTTCATAAATTTATGAATATTTACTTATTTATTTATTTTTAATGGGTGTACATGTGTTCCCCATCCTGAAACCCCTCCCACCACCCTCCTCATTCCATCCCTCTGGGTCATCCCAGTGCACCAGCCCCAAGCATCTTGTATCATGCATCAAAACTGGACTGGCGATTTGTTTCACATATGATAATATACATGTTTCAATGCCATTCTCACAAATCATCCCATCCTCGATGAATATATATTTAAACAGGAGATTTTCTCCTACACTGATACAAATTTTATGTGAAATATCTCAATTTTGATATTCACATGTACTCTCATTGAAGAAGAAACATCATTTTTAAAATGTTATTCGTCAATACATGCTATTGATAATGATAATGTGATAGTTTACAAATATTTATCCAAAAATAATTAAGGATTTCAAGATACATACTCAGGTTCTGTTAGTGGTGTGGTTTCATTTGGCTCATTTACTGGGCTCCCATCTTCATGATTAGTAATTCTTTCATCCTCTGTTCTCATCTCCACTATTGGTTCTTTTGATCCATCTTTCCTAGAAAAATAAAGAAAAATAAAAACTTACCTATAAAATGTAAGAATGGATGCATTATGGAACATAGCTAAAAATCTCCACAAAATCTCATCACCCTTTAAATAAATCCAATGTGGCTAGAATGGAATATTTACTAAGAATCTTTTTTCCATTGAAATTTATCTAGCCAAATATTGTTCAAAAAAAAATGGAAAGAAGAAGTTCCATTTTGCCCAGAATTCTTTTCAACAAAACTGTGCTAAATATTCCACAAAATAATTCAAATTTAAAATTTGATCATTCACTTTCTTTTGGAAAATAAATAAAAATATTTTGATACATAAAATTTATGATATGAGGTATCTGGGTATAATTCTCTTTTCCCATGTGGTAGCCAAGGGGGCTGGATTTGGGTATCTCTCTTCATGCATGTTGAAAAGCAAATTACACACACATGGGGGCTTCCCAGGTGGTGCAGTCAGTAAAGAATCCACCTGCCAATGCAGGAGACAAAAGAGACATGGGTTTGATCCCTGGGTCAGGAAGATCCCCTTGAGAAAGGAACACTCCAGTGTTCTTGCCTGGAGAATTCCATGGACAGAGGAGTCTGGCCGGCCCTAGTCCATGGGGTTACAGAGTCAGACACAACTAAGCACACGTGCACTAGAACACACACACATATACACACATTGACTAGTCACCTGCTGTTATTTTTTATATTTTATTGCTTTTTTTTTTTACAACTTGCTTATATAAATCTGATTAGGTAAATTCTCTTCTAAAAAGTGAACATTTACACAAAACTTTATTTATTTATCCATTTGATTTTTTTTAAACCAAAATGTGTTTCCCATCAGAGTGACAAGCCAATAGCAGGGACTGGTTTGTTTTTCCTCACATTTGTATCTCTGAAACTTAGATGTGCATGTGCTAAGTTGCTTCAGTCGTGTCTGCCTCTTTGCGACCCTATGTTCAGTAGCCTGCCAGGCTCCTCTGTCCATGGGATTCTCCAGGCAAGAATACTGGAGTGGGTTGCCATTCCCTTCTGCAAGCGATCTTCGTGACCCAGGGATCGAATCTGTCTCTCTTACATCTGCATTGGCAAGAGCATTCTTTACCACTAGCGCCAAAGTGCCTGGTTATCTAGGTGTTCAGTAGTATTTGCTACCACAAATCAATGCTTGGGTAAATGAGAGTATACATGTAGTTTCAGAAAATAGTAATCATTAGCCAGTTTATAAGATAAACTATGAGAATTCAAGATAAATGCTAATTTAAAATAAAACTCAAATAATGGAATATTCTAGTTTACACAAATGCTATCTTGTATTCTGTCGACTTTCTCATTTTTCTGCAATATAAAATTCTTCAAATAAAGATGCTCTAAGTGTATAGTTAATGTGTTTTGTAACGAAAATACTCAGTCTTATAACTTCTGATCACATCAAAGGACTAGTCTAAGAATGCTTGAGATCATGTTTAGAAAATAGCATATATTCAATAAATCAAATTAATTATATCCTATCTCTCATTGAGATTTTCTATATATTTTTCAGTTGAAATAATTATTTTTTGAAAAATTTAAAAACTTTTTCCCTAAGGCAGGGGAAATCATGATTTTAAAAGCTATAATGGACAAGAATGGAATGAACCATGTGCTTTCATCTTTCCAAGACTTTAAGATTAATCGATTTCATCAGGAATTACAAACATAAGTGTTGGTGGATAAACTACCAATTAATAAAGTCAAACAGAAGCAAACGACAGAGCTTGGATAGATCTGGTTGTTTTGCACGTGGTCACCAACATCCTTCTAGACAAGTAAGACAAAACAAGAAGGTTTTTTCTGATTTCTCTCTTGCTGTCACCTCAAAGTCAAATCAGCTCCCAGTAGTTGATTCTACCTCATCTATATCTGGATGGTATACTCGCTCATATGTCTATATACTGCTATCTCGGTACAGAAGACCATCTCTTTCCACCTGAAGTATTTAAAGATTCTCCTATCTATTCTCCTTGACTTTATATCTTTCCTTTATACCTACCAACCTTCCAGTAATCCATTCTTCAAAGCAACTAAATAAATCTTTAAAAAATAATAAAAAAACTAATTCACTTTCTATTTAAAAAATATTTAACCCAACAAGATTTAATCCTTTTGTACTCAGATAATTCTCCCAACTAACATTGGTACCACTTTACCTGTCCTACTCCACTCATATCTACTTCATGCTTAACATAGCTCATTCCTGCCTTAACAGCCCCTGTGCTATTGTTACACCTGATTAGAATGCTCTTCCCCTTGATCATTATATTTGTACTTTTGATCACTCACTCTTCAGTTTAGTTTCACCTCCAGCTAGAGGTCTTTAGTGACTGAAACTCTAGTAACAGTATACCATTCTGTTTTTCTTTTTTAGTGCTGTCACTAAAAATAGTTTCAACTTTAGCATTTATTATCTGTATTCTTACATCAAAATGTGAATTCCATGTGAATAAAATTCTTGTGTTTTGTTCACCACTTTATCCCTAGGTTGTATGACAGTGCTTGTTACCTAATACTTGTTCCATTTAGTTAATAATAGAGCAAGAATGAATATATACAAAATTCAGTTTTGAGTCATGTGTGCATATATATGTATCATATGTATATATGTATAATTATGCTAAATAGTATGTTGTTTTCTGTATATGGGAAAATGAACTAAAGCAAAATTTGGTGATACACTTCTTTAGTTAATCAGGCAGTTTAAAAGTACAGCAAGTTATGAGAAAGTGTATGTTTCTATGAGGATAGCAAGAGATAGTGAATATGAATTGATCCCACTGTATTTACTATGTCATATGTTCATTATTCTTTCAAGCATTAAAATAGTCTAATTTCATTTTGTTCTTTGCTATCCACTGTGTCCAACAACTAAAAAGGTGACACTTTGGGATATTTAAACTAATTTTTTAATGGAAAATGTGTACTATTCATTTTATTATCCCTTAAGGGGAAAATATTCCTTACATAATATATATAACAAATGGTCATAGATGAAATGCCTGCTGCTGCTGCTGCTAAGTCGCTTCAGTCGTGTCTGACTCTGTGCGATCCCATAGACGGAAGCCCACCAGGCTCCCCCGTCCCTGGGAGTCTCCAGGCAAGAACACTGGAGTGGGTTGCCATTTCCTTCTCCAATGCATGAAAGTGAAGTCACTCAGTTGTGGTTGACTCTTAGTGACCCCATGGACTGCAGCCTACCAGGCTCCTCCACCCATGGGATTTTCCAGGCAAGAGTACTGGAATGGGGTGCTACTGCATTCTCCAAGATGAAATGCCTAGTAAGCTTGAAATGGGTTTGGAGATTAAAAGTAAAACAAAGCAATGCAGCCATGCAAAAATGAATTCTCCTCTATCCTTAAGTCTAAGAAATAATGCATGAAACCATAAAATGCCTAAATACATGAATGAAGAATGAATAGAAATGACTCAACAATGAAATGAATCACTGACAGATAGAACACCATGAATGAATTCTAAAACATTATGTTGAATGAAAGAAGCCAGACACACATCAAGTTTTATAAGAGCTAAAAGTGATCTATGATGAAAAAAATCAGAATAGTAGTTGCCTGGGAGAGGGGGAGTTACCTGGAACAGTGTGGTCTTGTCTGGGTAGGAACATGAAAGCACTTTTGAAGCTGATGCTAATATGGAACATTTTTTTTGCATTTCACTCTAAGTTTTGCATAAATAATATGTAAATTTTGAACTCCTTGTATTGATATAAAAGGTCTTTCATTACTATGACACAGATGTCTGATACTCACAGGTATGCAGCTTTTCCTTCTTCGAGTTCTTTACTTTTACCACTGGAGCCACTTTTCTTCCCACACATTCTCCTGGTGATACACATCAATAACCCACACTGTCGAATAAAGAAGCAGCTGACATCTGTTACCACCAGGATTAGCAAGAGTGCGGCGACTCCCAGACCAATGACCGCTCCAAGCCCAAGACCATTAAAAAGTGTGTCTTAAAAATAAAAGAAAATAATTGCATTAAACCCCAAGTTAGAAAAGATTATACAGTTATTTTTAAAAAGAAATCATCTTATCTGAGAAATATTCAATTTAAGAGACAGGAAAATATCTTTACTAGCACACTTCAATTTCATGAGCTATTGTCTGGTTTTCAAACAATGTTTTAAGAAACTGACATGTTAGAATTTGAAATATCTCTTACAAATTTTCTTCAGAAAAAACACTCTAACTCTAGTTTACAGTATACTTCTTGATTACCTTTGGGGAAGATAATGAATATTTTATTATAACCCTAATTGTACTCTACAAGAAAGTCACAGTCATTTTTAAGATCATCACTTTGTTCAAAGAAAAAAATGTAATCAAAACTCCTGTAAGAGATGTGTTAAATAGATGTTCTATTTGGAATAATTTTAGTTTTAAGACTTAGTCTTGAAATGATGCTATAGCACTTTGCTTTGACAGAGGATACACTTTAAAATATCAGCCTAGAAATATTTCAAAAATCATCATTTTTATCAGAATCTAACTGCTTTTCAATGTGTTAGTTTCTGCTGTACAACAATGTGAATCAATCATATGTGTACATACATCCTGTCCTGTTTGAGCCTCCCTCCCACCACCCCTGTCTCGCCCCTCTATGTCATCACAGAACAGAGCTAAGCTCCCTGTGCTATACAGCAGCTCCCCACTAGCTACGTACTAATATTCTCCACATGGTAGTGTGTATATGTCAATGCTACTCTCTCAATTTGTTCCATCCTCTCCTCCATCCCGTTGTGTCCACAAGTTCATTCTCTACATCTGGACCTCTATTCCTGCTCTGCATCATTTTAGAATAAATGATTTACTTGTATTTTTCCAGTTAATAGTTTAACAAATCACATTAGACCAGAGGCAAACTTTAACAGAGTTGTGACCTTTCTGAAGTCATATCCATGATGGACTCAGTGGACATGAGTTTGAGTAAGCTCTGGGAGTTGGTGATGGACAGGAAGCCAGGCATGCTGCAGTCCATGGGGTCACAAAGAGTTGAACATGACTGAGCGACTGAACTGACTGACTGAAGTCATATCATGAAAAGGTAGGGAAAGATGGGAGGCACTTTTTCATGACATGTGGTTGGAGGAAATTCCACAAGTCATACACAAAGGATTCATGAAAGACGTGATAGAGAATAGGGTGGAATAGACTGAATAACAGAGTAGAAATGGCAAGAGGGATAATGCAGCAAAAATGAATCAAATGTTATATGCCTGTAGTTGAATATGAGGAGCAATTCCTCAACTATAACAATGCAGATAGGAAAGAGAGCGTAATGGAAAGATAGAAGATTAAACTGGAGATATTGTGTTATCTAGAGGTAAAAAACAGAATCATATGACAATTGCATAAATTGTTCAAAATGACCATGACAATGTTAAAATTTGCATATATAACATTATAAACTTATAATTATCATTTTAAATGATAAAACATTTTTACCACTCAGTATCATAATAGCATGCTCAATCTGTGAGAGGTGTGCAATTCAAGTGACAGATACAGAAGCAAATCTGGGTTTTGAGAAAACTACTTCTGAAAAAAATATATATGCAAAATAAAGATTTTCTAAGTCATATTTTTAAAGTTAGGTCTAATATATTTTAACCATGATTGAAGAAATTGTGATCCAAAGGAATTGATATAAAAGTTCTTATGTTGAATTTTCCACTAACGGGCCAATCTTGAATACATCACACCTGTCTGAATACTAGTTTATTTTTCTGAATTTCATGTCTAAATTTATTTTTTTTTCATTAAATTCATATTATTTATATTCCTTAACAGGCTTCCCTTGTGGCTCAGTAGTATATTATAGAATCTGCCTGCCAATTCAGGAGACACAGGTTTGATCCCTGGGTTGGGAAGATCCTCTGGAGGAGGAAATGGCAACCCACTCCAGTGCTCTTTCCTGGGAAATCCCATGGACAAAGGAGCCTCGAGGATTACAGTTAATGAGGTCACAAAAGAGGGATACATGACTTAGTAACTAAACAACAACAACATATTTCTTAACATTCCCAGAGTTTGCAGGTAGAGTCATAAAAACACTTCTGTGACATGGTCCCTGGCACTTACTCAGGCGACTCATGGTTCACCTGTACTGCTGCTGCTGCTGCTGCTAAGTCGCTTCAGTCGTGTCCAACTCTGTGCGACCCCATAGACGGCAGCCCACCAGGCTCCTCCGTCCCTGGGATTCTCCAGGCAAGAACACTGGAGTGGGTTGCCATTTCCTTCTCCAATGCATGAAAGTGAAAAGTGAAAGTGAAGTCGTTCAGTCGTGTCCGACTCTTAGTGACCCCATGGACTGCAGCCCACCAGGCTCCTCCGTCCATGGGATTCTCCAGACAAGAGTACTGGAGTGGGGTGCCATTGCCTTCTCCGTCACCCTGGGATTCTCCAGGCAAGAACACTGGAGTGGGTTGCCATTTCCTTCTCCAATGCATGAAAGTGAAAAGTGAAAGTGAAGTCGTTCAGTCGTGTTCGACTCTTAGTGACCCCATGGACTGCAGCCCACCAGGCTCCTCCATCCATGGGATTCTCCAGACAAGAGTACTGGAGTGGGCTGCCATCACCTGTGCTAGAACACAGATATTTCTGTACAGCATCCCGTATTGCTGCAAATAAGAATTCTTTAAGCACAGAATCAACAAACCTGTAACTCACATGCCCTTAAAAAGTGTCATTTTGATTATAATTATTTTATTTCCCATAATTATAAGCAGGCAATAGAAACACAGTGTTGGAGGAAAAAATATTTTCTTGCCTTTTTCAGAATCTCCTTCCCCTATCGAAGTTTACATGCTATTTAGATGGTTTTAGTGTAGAAAAATTGCCTAGTGCGAATCCAGAGAAATTATTAACTTTGAGAGAACTATTCTCTTATCACATGAACCCACTTTAAGGAAAGACTAGAGAAACAAAGCATTTTTCAGCCATGGGAATTTGGTATTTTTTTATGCAAAGTTTCAATATACAAATGGACAATGAGATTCCAAATATTATTTTAAAATTTTCAAAGATATATCTGTATGCACTATTAAAAAACCTGGTGCCTCATGCTAGAAAAATAATGTAACAAGAAAACTAGGATTGTTTCAGCACTTTAAACAATTACATTTTTCTTTCATTATTCCTTTTCAAATATAAATGATCCTCACCTGAATCTACTGTTACAATAAAGACAGTTGCCTTATGAGAGATCTTTGATTTTATGTAAAGCAAAAAATATGTTTTTCAGTGTTAATTTTAATCACTTTGGATTTGCCTCACATTATTCAACCACCAAAGTTCAGACAAGAACAGTAAAAAAAATAAAGATTTGATTGAGTGTAAGCCCCTGTGGGTATATTGACTCAAATGGACATTTGAACTTCAATCACTTCTCTCCTACTTCATTTAGATTCCTCTCACATGCATACCTAGTCAAAGTTTTAGGCAATGAATCCCACAGCTCAATGATGATATATCTGGTCAATGACATAAACCTCATTTACTATTTTTAAAATGTGAAGACTTTTGCTTCGTTCGAAAAGGCACTGAATCTGGCATCTGAAAATCCTGCTTCCATCACTTACACCTCCATATCCTTTGTTGAGTCAGTTAACTTTTCTCTAAGGCTGAGATGCCTCTTTATTGAAATGGGGACACTTTGGAAAACAATCTCCACAAACTAAGTCATGAAGTTGTTGGAAAAACTTGTGAATATAATAATGTATTTAAATCAGAAGGCAAAAATTTAACAAGTATCATTATTATTATTACAAAATTCTATGGAAATGCAGTTTTGGTGAAAAAAATTGACCGTTTGAAATTAAATTAGTTCAATAAATATATTTCTTCATCAGCAACCTTCAGAATCTCTTGTTAAGCACTGATTATTCTTCTGAGAATACAGTCACTGTTTTGAAATGACTTAGTTTTAGCTAGTTAACTTTTAAATGGTAAATATTTTATTTGTGACCTTTTTAGTATTAAACCAGTATATTGATCTGCTTAATTCCTGAGTTCAAAAAAGTGCTTAGAAACATATTTATAAAGCATCTTATGGTGGGGAGAATATTGACCTTAAGAGTTATTACTTTTTTCCTAGAGAAACAAAGTTATACCTTTTTAACTAATGATTACAAAGTTGGATGACTACCTAAAGTTACTTTTTAAGACTAAATATATATTTTGTCACTGCAAGGAATAGGCATCGATATCAAATAGGTTTATGTAATAAATATTTGATTACATTCTTTTGTGAAAGCTTTTTTTAGCTTAACAATATATTTCAGTTCAGTTTAGTTCAGCCACTCAGTGTGTCCAACTTTTTGCAACCCCATGAATCGCAGCATGCCAGGCCTCTCTGTCCATCACCAACAAAATATTTAAATGTTTATATTTTCTCATATTCCATGAAGTTAAGCTATAATAATTATGAAAGCTAAATTTTCTAATATTTTCCTTCTTTCTTTTGCTACCATCTTAGTCTATTGTAAAAGTTCACGTATTTCTCTGGACTTCTCACAAAGTCATTACTGTATATAGCATTGCATCAGTAGGATTTGGGGATTAGGAATGATTTATGTCCTTAACAACATGCAAAAAATCTTTATAAGTAAATTATGGTTTTAATTACTTAATACATTGAAACTAAGCATGGCAATCATTTAAAGGATTTTAAAGATATTTTTTTCTTTTTAGCTTCCCAGAATACTTACATATGTGCTTTATGACTTAATTTTTATTTAACTCCATTACAAAAACAAAAATATTTTCAGGTCTCCACATTACAAGATAACCCTTAATATTAGAACTGTAGAACTGAAGACTATTGATTTAGCCAGAAGGCATGGCAACCCACTCCAGTATTCTTGCCTGGGGAATCCATGGACAGAGAAGCCTGGCAGACGACAGTCCATAGGGTCTCAAAGAGTCGCACAGAACTGAAGCAACGTAGTGCATATAGATATATATATATATATATATATGCGCCACACTGCATGGCTTCTGGGGTACTAGTTCCTGAACCAGGGATTGAACCAGGCCATGGCAGTGAAAGCACCAAATCCTAATGACTAGACCAACAGGGAACTTCTCAGTTTTATGGTTTTTTATACCTGTGTTTAAGTCAACATTTTGTATTGAATACTCAGCATTAAATGGGAAAAGGAAATGGCAACTTGCTCCAGTATTCTTGCCTGGAGAATCCTGTGGACAGAGGAGGCTGGAGGGCTGCTGTCCGTTGGCTCACACAAAGTCAGACGCGACTGAAGTGACTTAGAATGCATGCATGCATTGGAAAAGGAAATGGCAACCCACTCCAGTATTTTTGTCTGGAGAATCCCAAGGACAGAGGAGCCTGGTGGGCTGCCATCTATGGGGTCGCAGAGTCGGATACAACTGAAGTGACTTAGCAGCAGCAGCAGCATCAAATAGTCAAAAGATAGTAATAAAACTAGTGAATAAATTAAAATGTGTAATTTGCTTGCATAAACATGTCAATATTCATTTTTTCTATGCTACTAGTAGAAAAACAACTATTTAAAAGTGGTACAATAATGCAAATAATTATTTCTTGCTTTTCTGTATTTTTCTTGAATCCTTGTTTTCAGATTCTTTTTTGGTGTTCATTTGTATTTTTCTTTGAAAAGGGATTTCATGTTAGAATTAGTAAAATATAAATAATTTAGGTGTCAAAAATTCAACATCTATTTGTACGTACATATTTTATTATTGAAAGCAAATATGAGAATCAGACTAAGAGAATTTTTACAACATCCCTCCAAGCTGCACCCCCCCATACTGTGAAAGTTAGAAATTGCCTAACTAAACCAATATGTAGCCCAAGAGCTTATGTAATTGCAATTTAATAGTCATCAAAATATAAAATCAAAACACTAAAATAAGGGGAAAAAATCACAGCTGTTATATGCATGTTTTTTTCATATTTCTGTTGCAGAAATTAGCTTACTGCTAAAAGCACTTAAATAATTTTCCATGAAATATTGTTTGATGCTAATGTTAAAAAAAAACAGTACATTTTATTTATAAAAGTACCATTGTTTTTTGATTGTTAAGTAGTTCAGTTTTTTTATTTAACTCTCTATAGGTTGAGAATTACTTTTAAATATAGAAATTTGTGATAAAAATATAGAGAAAAAAACTTTTAAAAAATTTAAATGGTGATTAAATTTAAATGGTCCTAAATGGAGATTTGGCTGTTGCACCCAGAATAGTGGTAACTATTTTCATAAATGATAGTGCTAAATACACACTGAGGTAGGAAATGGCAATCCACTTCAGTATTTTTGCCTGAAAAATCCATGGACAGAGGAGCTTGGTGGGCTACAGTCCATGGGATTGCAAAGAGACAAATATGACTGTGCAACTGAGCACACACACATGGATAAATACAGTTAAGTGTACAAAAGACTACAAGGAAAATTTTTGTTGTTCATCATGACCTTGAACAAATACTAATCTCTTCTACAATAGAGGTAGGTCTATTTGTCTCCTGTTTACACGTTCTTCCTTCATTTTGCCTAGTGCATCATTTTCATATATCAAATGATTTATAGAAAACCTAGGTATAAATCTATACGCACATATGTTTCATCCTATGTGGAAAGAGAAGGAGCAGGCTGCTTTCTACTTTGAGCTCCTTCTAACCTGTCTTGGGGGACTTTCCTGGTAGTCCAGTGGTTAACACTCTGAGCTTCCATTGCTGGGGGGAAAGTTCCATCCCTGGCTTGGGAGCTAAGATCCTGAATCTTAGAAGAAAACAAACAAAGAAAACAAGCTGTGTTGGTCAGCAACTCAGCTATTTTAAAATCAGACATCTGGATTATCTGTAGACTTTTGTGTCTATATAGTTTCATTAATTAAGAACTATTAATTCACTTAGGCTTCACAAACCTTCATTGAGCACTTCAAAATTAGTTCAGCATTAGAGGGGTTTCCTGATATGTACTAAAAGAGATTAAAACTAACGTTAAGTCTTTAGGCTTAACATACATTGATTGAAGTCCAGTTTTATTTATGAAGCGTAAGTTTCCCTAATTTAATTTCATTTATTGGATTCTGTAAAACACAACAAAGGACCAAAAGGTAAGATTTTTAAATTAAGAAGAACCTAGAGTAATCTTCATGCATTATAAAAGGTACACTCTGGGGTAATATATATTTTAAAAGAAAATCTATTAGATGAAAACATAGGCAGACCACTCATTGACATAATTCACAGCAAGATTCTCTTTGACCCACCTCCTAGAATAATGGGTATAAAAACAAAAATAAACTAATGGGACCTAATTAAGTTTAAAAGCTTTTGCACAGCAAAGGAAACTAAGAACAAGATGAAAAGATAACTCTCAGAATGGAAGAAAATAATGGCAAAAGAAGCAACTGACAAAGGATTAATCTCCAAAATAAACAAGCAGCTCATTATCAGAAAAACAAACAACCTAGTCAAAAAATATGTGGAAGATCTAGACTGACATTTCTCCAAAGAAGAAAAACAGATGGTCAACAAACATGAAAAGATGTGCAACATTGTTCATTAATAGAGAAATTAAAAGCAAAGTTACAATGAGGTATCATCTACACCAGTGAGAATGGCTATAATAGAAACATCTACATAAAAAAAAAAAAAAAATCTCATCCTCTGTCGTCCCCTTCTCCTCCTGCCCCCAATCCCTCCCAGCATCAGAGTCTTTTCCAATGAGTCAACTCTTCGCATGAGGTGGCCAAAGTACTGGAGTTTCAGCTTTAGCATCATTCCTTCCAAAGAACACCTAGGGCTGATCTCCTTTAGAATGGACTCGTTGGATCTCCTTGCAGTCCAAGGGACTCTCAAGAGTCATACTCAGTCATAAAAGGAACAAATTTGAGTCAGTTGAAATGAAGTGGATGAACCTAGTGCCTGTTACACAGAGTGAAGTCAAAAAGAGAAAAGCAAGTATTTCATGTTAACACATATATATGAAGTCTAGAAAAATGGTGCTGATGAACCTATTTTCAGGGCAGGAATAGTCACAGACGTAGGGAATGGACTTGTGGACAGAGCAGGGGATGAAGAGGTGGGAAGAATGGAGAGAGTAGCACTGAAATATATACATTCCCATGTGTTAAATAGATAGATGGTGGGAAGTTGTGGTATAGCATTGGGAGACCAGCCTGGTGCTCTGTGTCAACCTAGAGGGGTGAGATGGGAGTGGATGGGAAGGAGGCTCCAGAGAGAGGGGATATATGTATACTTCTGGCTGCTTCACACTGTCAAATGGCAGAAACAACACAGCACTGTAAAGCAATTATCCTACAGTTAAAAATAAAAAACATTAAAAAGCATACCTAATATTCTAATTAAAAAGTGAACTTAAGATTTCACATAGTTTCTTGCTCTGTTATTTAGATTGTTGCTTTCCAAAATCACTTGTCATTCATATACCTGGAAATGATCTTAAATTGATTATTTAGTATTCTGTGATATTTTTCCAGGATCCCCCAAAATCAACAAAGAGTAGGAAAATATAGTAAAAAGAGCTAGAGTATAGAAACAAGATTAGGGTCTAGACTATGTCAACAGAAAAAAAAAAGTATTTTTAAAAGACTTAAAAGTGTTGATAAACTTTACAGCTTTATCAACAGTGGCAATATTGAAAATGAAGTATAATCACAGTATTGCCCACTATAGATTAAGCTGAAGTCTTTGCATTTTTTTACATAACCCACTCAAGAAAGATAATAATCTTTTTAATCCTGAGGAGTTGGGTAGAGAAAAGTTGTATTTATAAGACAATTTTCTATTGGGAATATATTTTTTTGGGCTCCAAAATCACTGCAGATGGTGACTGCAGCCATGAAATTAAAAGACGCTTACTCATTGGAAGAAAAGTTATGACCAACCTAGATAGTATATTCAAAAGCAGAGACACTACTTTGCCGACTAATGTCCATCTAGTCAAGGCTATGGTTTTTCCTGTGGTCATGTATGGATGTGAGAGTTGGACTGTGAAGAAGGCTGAGCGCCGAAGAATTGATGCTTTTGAACTGTGGTGTTGGAGAAGACTCCTGAGAGTCCCTTGGACTGCAAGGAGATCCAACCCAGTCCATTCTGAAGGAGATCAGCCCTGGGATTTCTTTGGAAGGAATGATGCTAAAGCTGAAACTCCAGCACTTTGGTCACCTCATGCAAAGAGTTGACTCATTGGAAAAGACTCTGATGCTGGGAGGGATTGGGGGCAGGAGGAGAAGGGGACGACCGAGGATGAGATGGCTGGATGGCATCACGGACTCGATGGACGTGAGTCTGAGTGAACTCCGGGAGATGGTGATGGACAGGGAGGCCTGGTGTGCTGCAATTCATGGGGTCGCAAAGAGTTGGACACGACTGAGCGACTGAACTGAACTGAACTTGCTAAACAGAAATTAGGCATGATTTGTCTTTAGGTTTGATAGTTTTCTCTCAGTTATATTCAATGAAGAATCAGGCATATTCATAGAAATACCATTATTATGTACTTTAGGATTTTAGAAAAATGATTCCAAGTATCTACTTTTGTATATTTGAAACATGACTTGTGCAACTGTAATCACAAGTAGATAAAACAACGAAGATTCTTATTCAAGCATGTTATAAAATTCACTATTAAAGGGTGAACTTTTGAAACGATTGATAAAACAATCTAAGAACAATGTCCCACTCTTTTCTTTTCTCCACATACCACAGTTCTCTTCTATGTCATGACCATGGGTTTCCTGTATTTATACTGAATGTTGTTAATCCCTGAACTGATGGATCCATTCCATTAAATGTTTCTTAATTTTTCAATTGGAGGAAAATTGTTTTAGATGCTGTGTTTGTTTTTACCATACAATTGATCCATTCAGTTTGAATTTACATTTGATAAGCCTGTTTGGAGGGCTGAATTTGCCTTTAGAGTCGGACCCCATTCCTGCCAGAGACACTCAGAGGGCTCAGGCGGGCACTGTGTGCCTGGGACTTGGGGACCCCATGGAAACTGGGACAGAACTGTGCTTGAGAGTCTCCTGTGGAGGTATGGGTCAGTGGAGGACTGCTGCAAGGACAGGGCAACATAAGAAATGCTGGGCTGGATGAAGCAGAAGCTGGAATCAAGGTTGCAGGGAGTAATATCAATAACCTTAGAAATGCAGATGACACCACCGATATGGCAGAAAGTGCAGAAGTAAAGAGCCTCTTGAAAGTTAAAGAGGAGAGTGAAAAAGTTGGCTTAGAGCTCAACATTCATAAAACTAAGATCATGGCATCCAGTCCCATCACTTCATGGCAAATAGATGGGGAAACAGTGGAAACAGTGACAGACTTTATTTTGGGTGGCTCCAAAATCACTGCAGATGGTGACTGCAGTCATGAAATTAAAAGACGCTTACTTCTTGGAAGGAAAGTTATAACCAACCTAGTTAGCATATTAAAAAGCAGAGACATTAGTTTGCCAACAAAGGTTTGTCTTGTCAAGGCTATGGTTTTCCCAGTATTCATGCATGGATGTGAGAGTTGAACTTAAAGAAAGCTGAGCTCCAAAGAACTGATGCTTTTGAACTATGGTGTTGGAGACGACTCTTGAGAGTCCTTGGATTGCAAGGAGATCCAACCAGTCCATCCTAAAGGAAATCAATCTTGAATATTCATTGGAAAGACTGATGTTGCAGCTGAAACTCCAATACTTCGGCCACCTTATGGGAAGAACTGACTCATTTGAAAAGACCCTGATGCTGGAAAGACTGAAGGCTGGAGAAGAAGAGGACAACAGAGGATGACATAGCTGGATGGCATCATCAACTCAATGGACATGAGTTTGAGTAACTCCAGGAGTTGGTGATAGACAGGGAGGCCTGGTGTGCTGCAGTCCATGGGGTCACAAAGAGTCAGACACAGCTGAGGGACTGAACTGAACTGAACTGAAGCCTGTTTAAGACAAATGTTTGAAATTCTGAGGTTTTTAATGTCTGACCAATGTCTCTTTAATTGTATTAAATAAAAAGAAAGAAAGAATCACTGCAAACTATAACAGCAAGGGTGACTAAAGATATCAATTTCTATTAATCAAAAATGTTTTAAAAATTCAAACAAACTCAAGAGCTACTACGATTGGAATTTATACTCTCTCTCCAATCCAAGCCACTTTTTTCGTTGCTTCCCTGTACAAACAGAGGACTTGCCTGGTAGCTCAGTTGGTGAAGAAACTGCCTGCAATGCTGGAGACCTGTGTTCAATCCCTGGATTGTGAAGATCCCAGGGAGTAGGGAATTGCAACCCACTCCAGCATTTTTGCCTGGAGAATCACATGGACAGAGGAGGTTGGCAGGCTATATAGTTCATGGGGTCGCAAAGAGTCAGACATGACTGAGTGACTAACACACACACACACACACACACATGACCAGAGAAAAACTGAGTATCTCCTCCTATGACACATGCTTTTATTTTAAAATAATTTTATAACATATTCATCTTTTGAGAAAAATGCAATGTATAATTACAAAATATAAAAATATAAGAAATTAAATTTATAGAAAATACACATTGATGGAAATTATTTTCATATCCACCATGTTGTGGCAAACACACTACAAATGGAAATATCTCAGTCACACTTTTATTCTGTTTAATTATTAATGAAATATCAACAATAATTCCCATATAACCTAGCTAAAATGTTCTTTGATAATCATATATGAAGGTACTTTGGGAATTCCAAAACACTGTAGAAATATTATTTTACAATCCTGGTGGCTCAGATGGTAAAGTATGTGCCTGCAACACACGAGACCCAGGTTTGAACCCGGGGTCAGGAAGATGCCCTGGAGAAGGAAATGGCAACCCACTTCAGTATTCTTGCCTGGGAAATCCCAGGGACAGAGGAGCCTGATGGGCTACAATCCATGGGGTCACAAAGAGTTGGATGTGACTGAGTGAATAACACAAATGACCACTTTGTTTACAGCAAACTTATTATTCATCACTTGTTTATAGTATCTTCTTTTTTTTTTAATTCACATTGATATGTGGCAAAACCAATACAATATTGTAAAGTAAAAAATAATAATAAAAAAGTATCTTCTTTAAAAAAAAAATAGGATTTCTCTTCTTTTACCCCAATCTTCCTAGATTTCAGCAAGTATAAATATTTTAATATTGCCAGCATACAAGAACTATGGTGCATAAAATAACTGTAAATAAATGTTTATATTTTACATGTATTTTTTTACTATTTTTAATAAACTATTAATTAGGCCTAAGGTTTCAGTATATTTTCATTTTTCCAGTTATAGATGTGCATCTCAGAGCTGGTGCACAGGGATGAGCCAGAGAGATGATGTGGGGTGGGAGGTGGGAGGGGGATTCGGGACTGGGAGCTAATATACACCCATAGTGGATTCATGTCAATGTATGGCAAAACCAATACGGTATTGTAAAGTAAAAAAAAGTAAAAATAAAATTTAAAAAAAAAAAAAAAAGATAATTATTTTGCACAATATTTTAGACATGTAAATATCCATTTAAATAAAACAAGATTAAATCTCTTAGTTTATTTTAATATGAAGTGAATCAAAGTTTCCTTCATTTTAAATTATGACTATACTTTCTTTGTGTTCTAATCATTTACTCTGTAATAGTTCTTTTTTGGACAATTCTTGTTAATAGTATTTATGAGATAAAGTAATTACATCATTCAGCTTTTTGATAAAATGTGCTCATTAGCAACTTTTTCAGTTCAGTTCAATTCAGTTCAGTCGCTCATTCATGTCAATCCCTTTGCCATCCCCCCACCCCATGGACTGCAACATGCCAGGCTTCCCTGTCCATCACCAACTCCTGGAGCTTACTCAAACTCATGTCCATGGAGTGCCCTTAAATGATCACTTTATTCTGATATTTAATTGCTTATTGAACTAGTTGCACAAAAACTGTGTGGGTACAGTGTTCTATCTTACATGTTTTTCAGGGTATGATTTAAAGGAAAAACATACATAATGTTATATCTGTGCTGGCTGTGAAGAGAGTATTGTCATCAGTGAAGATAAACCTGTGCAGTCTTTTATAAAGGATTGCATTTCAGGCAAATAATATTGGAATTTTAAAAGGGTAAAATCTTAAAAATATATTAAAAATAAAAACTGTTAGAAACTTGAAAAAAGTACATACTTCTATGTAATTACACCAATTTATAAGTACTTTGGGACATGTCTGAGGGATTTTTAGCTTTTAGGATCACACAGAGGTAATTAGATGTGTTTTAAATGAACACATATTGAGTTCATTGGAACTCTTTATATATCTAGAAACCTATTATAAAAGTCATGCTGGAGATCAGTAATTACATGGAAGTTTATATTGTATGTGATTTTCTAGTTTTCTGGTTCTTTGATAAAACCCTTTGTAGTATTCCTCATTAATTTAGGAATTGAAAATTTTCAGATTTTAAATGATATAAGCAAAATTCACCAATAATCTTTCAACATTACTCAAACATATCAATGAAGCCCTGTGCTATTGTTTACATATGTTTTAAAAGGAAAAGGAAAGTGAAGTTGCTCAGTCGTGTCCGATTCTTTGCTATCCCATGGACTGTAGCCTACAAGGCTCCTTTGTCCATGGGATTTTCCAGGCAAGAGTACTGGAGTGGGTTTCCTTTGCCTTCTCCGGGGGATCTTTCTGACCCAGGGATCAGACCCGGGTCTCCTGCATTGCAGGCAGACGGTTTACCTTCTGAGCCACCAAGGAAGTCCTCATATATGTTTTAAGTCTTCAGGTTATTTTTGGTACATCTTAGAAAGGTAGTCTTGTCTTTTTTGTGTGTAATCAGTTAAGCAATACTGATGTAGACAACTTATTACCTACTAGTAAATTTCTTTTCATACAACCCTAATATTTGGGAGGGGAAGATTGTATTTTACAATTCCTTAATACTGTCTATTTTCTAGTCGTTTTGATTTTTCTGTCAAAATGATATTACATGTATAATGATTTTTTAAATGCATAAATGCAATGCTAATCTACAATTTCCTTTCAAGTCCCTTTTCCTTACTAACAGGAGAGGTTTGGAAGAAGACGGTATCAAGAGGTAGCACTGATAAATCAGACGTATTTTTTAAGCTAAGTAACTGATTTGAGGCAAGAAAAAGCAGTTAATTGAGGATAATTGGTTTAGTAATGGAAAGGAAATTATAAATGTACTTTACTATGCCAATTAATTAAAATTTGTAAAACCCTACACTCTTTTCTAAAAGTATATATGTTTATTTATGTATACATGTAAATATATATTTATATATTATATATATGTACATTTACAAAGTAGGATTGTGAATGGCATGCTTTTTCAAAATATTTTCTACTCATTTTTATCATAAAAGTTATCTTTTAGCCAAGTGATAAATTGGTCAAAGACATATGATCATCCTATGTGATACTCATATGACATGATTATCATAATTCTATTAAAGAATTCTATCAAATTGTTGTGAGAATAAAATAAGAAAAAGGCAAAGGACTCTGTTCACTGGGATTTATTAGTGTATTGATAGGGGTGAGTGAGAATGCTTTTCTAGTGGTGTAACATAGTGTGACCTGCGAAAATAGGTGGAAGAAGCATGTAAGCTGTCAGTTAGTAGTCAAGGAAGGCATGATAGAGAAGAGAACTTCTGACATGACACTGGAGAATAAGAAGTTTTCTGTGTGATGATGAGCCCATTTCAGTCAGAACATGATATGACCAAAGAAGGAGATATATGAAAATATACAGTTTAACCTGAAGTTAGCAGATATTTATGGATATTAAGGATTTGATATTGGGGGTAACTGGTGGAAGATGCTGATTAAGTGATAAATTATGAGTTTAAAAAGAATGAACCTTTCAATTGAATAGACAAATGAATAAATAAATGAACCAAAACAAAATAATCACCACCACTAACAAAACCTAACTGATCTTTTCTTAAAAGATGGTAGGAAGAGGCTAGAAACACACAGACAAGGAAACATAGCCTATTGCAATGGTTGGGAGGGGACTAGTAGAGGCTTGAGCTATAGCGCTAAAATGTCCATCCAGCCTTCCCTCTCTCTTATTCCATGCCTTTTTCTATAATGAATATATACATGTCAATACCTGCCTGATGTTTGCATTGAAGAAGCTAGAAGATAGTCAGTTTCATATTACGATTAGTGATTTAATTCACATTAGATAATGTAGGGACTTCCCTACATTATCTGTAGGGACCTCCCTGGTGGTCCAGTGGTTATGACTTCATCTTCCAATGCAGAAGGTCCAGGAAGCTAAGACCCCACATGCCTCATGGCCAAAATAAATAAATAAATAAAACAGAATCAATATTGTAACAAATTCAATAAAGACTTTAAAATGGTCTACATCAAAAAATATAAAATATAGACACTGCATAAGATAAAATATGCTATATTTTCTATTTGAATTATAATTAGTATGGGCTTCCCTGGTGGCTCAGATGGCAAAGTTTGCCTGTATACTTATTCTATATACTTTTAATTAGAATGACATTTCAAGTGACTCATAATTTTGACCAATTTTTAAATATCTATCCAATCTCCCTTAAGGTTTTATGATCTATCTTTTTTAAAATTTAAAACAATTCTGTATAAAAAGTGAATAATCTAAAATACAA
>SJYT01056425.1:105740-164403 GCA_006410635.1 Cephalophus harveyi
AGTAAAAATATTATTTTATATAAAGATAATATTATTTATTTCTACCAAAAAATAAATAATTCATTTAAAAAATGTTTTTAGACAATGTATACAAACCAGAAAATAATAAAATTTAACTTGATATTCTAAGACTATAGACAGCATGTGAGTTTATTACACTGATCATGAGAATAAATGAAGCTTTATGTATAAGTTGAAGTGAGAAATATAACAACAGCTTAAGAGAAGTACCAGGACTACTGGAAGGCATGGTGGTCAGTTAATACACACTTTCCTTTGCCAGAAAGTTTTTCCTATGGTCCAATCAAGAAGTAAAAGGAAGCAGGTCAAAACTAGAAGATCATATAAGTAACAGACAAAAGATTTAGGTATACCTCCTTTCAGTGTAATTTGATAAAACAAACATAACAAGGAAAACAGAATATGAGTAACTTGACTATGTCAATGACTAGTCGTTCTCTGATCCTCAGATTGTTGCTATAATAAGATAATGGTTTTTGATTAGAATGCTAGAATATATTTGCTCAAATCTTTTTAGATTCCTTAGTGGCCCCCCAAAATAAAGTAACATAAATCTAACCAGGTAATATAAAATTACTGTGACAGTCACTATGAAAATGTTCAAATACCCCCAGATACTTTCCATTTGATACCATATCATTTTTAAGGAGCTTCGGGAAAAATAAAAACAAGAACAGAAAAAAAAAAAAAAAATCAGCTTACCTCTTTCTCTCTCCCAATATATAAAACTTCTATAACTATTTTATCAACTGAAAGAAGTTAAGCATTGTAACAAAATATAGATATTATAATTTTCATTCTTAAATGTATGCAAACATTTTAATGAGTGGTCTTTAAGACATATATTTGGCAGAAGGCTGTTCTGGATAAAGGAAGATTAAGCATGCCTTAAAATAATGCAAATCTTGAAAATGAGTATTTTCCCTTTTGTAATTTCTACACTATTTAATTTTTAACTGGCAATCCAACAATTGACTGTTTGTAAAAGAGAAATATATATGCATGTGTTACCATACATTTATTACTTTGAGATATTGAATCTGATCAAGTTAGAAATGAAAACACACAAGACAGAAAAGGTTTGTACCAGTAATAAAGAAAACACATATAGCAAAGGTTTTCCTCAGTTTTCTTTATTACGACAATGGAGACACAAAAGTACAGAAAATAAAAAGACATTTAATATACTATGAAACTCATGCACAGGATTACACATAGTGCTGGATATTATGTCACAGGTTTTAAATAAGAGATGATATTGAGGATAATACATATATAACATACAGTTTATTTTAAGAAAATAAGCTATGATGAAAACAAATGCAATTAAAATGATCAGAAATAGTCACTTTAAAACAGAACTGTTATATATAAAATCAATGTTAAGATGTGAGATAAAAATATTCTTGAAAGAAGTTCATGAATTATGGATGTTCTTTAAAAACAGTCATTTTTAATTTCTTACTTTTTAGGGAAAAAAAGGATTTACCAGAGATTTATTTCACAGTGCCCATTTAGTACATAGATAAATATGGCATAATTTAAAAGCTGTCTCTTATACACATCTAGATGTGTATAAGAGACAGTTCTTATTTTAGACAATTGTATTTATTCATCCTCCTCTTACATAAATATGAAGCTAACAATAATATTCAAAAAAGAAAACTAATCAGCCTTATGGAAAGAGACAGCTTGTCATTCTCCACTTCCATATCTACATTGATTTGGTTTTAATTTTTGTGGTTCTTCACAGTGCCCATTTAGTACATAGATAAATATGGCATAATTTAAAAGTTATGTTATCTCTGAATATTATGCAGTGTTCTCAGTTTATAACTATATTTGCATTACTTAAAAATGGAGTGACAAAGAATAACTAAATTCAATTTGAACATACACAAAGAAATTTTACAATGTATCTAGGCTTAATACAACCAACATTAGTTCATACTTAAAATTTAATTACAGTTGAATGAGTATATCTTTAAAAAGTAGGTGGAATAATAGTCTACAACAAAGACACGAGGACATCAGTTGCAGTTCAAATCACCTCAGATAAACTACTAGAACTTTTGAACATATGTGTTTTCCCTGGCTATTTTATTTTTCAATTTTGCTAACTAGTAGCTAAAAACTGATATTCTAGAATAATCCACTCTTACTGTAACATTTAAGGACAGGTATTTTAGAGCAACTTCACTTTCACTTTCATTTTAGGCTTCCAATTACTTAGTTAAAAACCATGAGGGAGGGGAGGATGACTACCAGAGATCTTTATCTGATTCATAATCTTAGGTAAGATAAAGAAACTAAATGTGTTTGGAAAATAAAGCATTGACATTAGATTCTCATCTCTGATTTATTTCAGAACAATGAAATTAGATTGAATCCATTCTCCTACCAAAATACTGAGATGCTATTTACTTTTAAATCATTATGTGTTATATCAAATTTTTAAGCACCATGTAGTAAAAAGAGATACTACATACATCAGCATAAATCATATGGCTGATTCATGTTGATGTATAACAGAAACCAACCAAATATTATAAAGCAATTATTTTTCAACTAGAAATAAATAATTAAAAATAATTAAAGATATTAATTCTAGAAAATATTTTTTTTTTTTAAACTTGTGAGGGAATTCTAAATATGTTTGCATGGCAAACAGAATAGTTTCAAGTTGTGTACAGCAAGAAAAACCTCAACTATGGTAAAACTCCATCCTGTATGCTGTAGGGTGACTATATACATGTTTGTTTTATTGTTTTTAATTTGCATATCTTCTGTCTGTCCTTAAATTAGATGTGGGATCTTAATAATTTCACTTGAAACTCAAAGCCCAGATTTTGCTGTGTGAGGAAGTTTCTGAATAAGACATCAAGTTTCCAGCCATCAGAGGATAATTTATTGATACTTGTCAAAAGGAAGTATCAGTCTAACAGAAATCAAGACAAAAGGAATGCCTGATGAATTTTCTTTGAAGTGCCTTTTATAAAAGTCCTTGGTAATACATATTGATGAACTCCAAATTGTCTTGCCTGAAGGGAAAAGAAAGTAGACTGCTTTACACTGTCTTATAAATATTCATCAAAAGAACAAGACTTATGTTTCCAGGCGTGAGGTGAATGATTACGGTTGTATGATTGCCTTGGAATCTGGATAATTAGTAAAACAGCCGTTGACAGTTAGAGAATTTTAAACTTGGTATCTTGCCGTCACTTCATTTGGAGTCAGAGATAAAGCTTCCTATACCAAAGGGAAACAGTTTTTAGAGGGTGATGGATTGATACTATCAAGTTCTAGGCATTGGTTGCCTCCATTGTTGGCTTATTGTTTTGTTCAGCTGAAAATCAAAACAAAAGTGATTTGCTTTGTTTTATTTCCTTTTTGTTTTATTTATTTATTACTTGCCAATTCATTTTGGTCTAAAGAAACAGTACCAGTCTTGCTAAGAATAATTTGCTGGATCTATGTCTTAATTACAACCCAAACACTAGAGAGTGAGGATAGAATAACTCTATCCAAACATACATAAAGAGTAGTTTTGTGTGGTTGTTTTTTCTCTGATATTGTTGTCATTTTGCTTATTAAGACACACTTTGAATGATTGCCCTCCATTTATTTTGATTATGAAGTCCATATGATTAAAGATCAAATTTGATTAAACAGATATAGAATATTTGATGTTTGAGGATAAGTAGTCCACCCACTCCAGTACTCTTGCCTGGAAACTTTCATGGATGGAGGAGCCTGGTAAGCTAAGGTCCATGGGGTCACTAAGAGCCAGACATGACTGAGAGACTTCACTTTCACTTTTCACTTTCATGCATTGGAGAAGGAAATGCAACCCACTCCAGGGTTCTTGCATGGAGAATCCCAGGGACGGGGAAGCCTGATGGGCTGCCATCTATGGGGTCGCACAGAGTCGTACATGACTGAAACGACTTAGCAGCAGCAGCAGCAGTCCATATCAACAACTAGGAAAAGTACTGTCACTCAAACTGGTTGTAAATTTCTCCTGACCCTTGTTTCATAAACTATCCTCTAACTAGTTAGGACAACATTCCATTCTCAGAAAACATTATCCTTTACAGTGTTTAGCACTTAAGTGCAATTAAGCAAATATAATATCTTCCTTGAAGCAAATAGTTGCTCAGCTTAAGCAACTGAAACTAATTAGTTCTGCTGAATGAAAGACATATTCAGCAAATGTTTGAAGAATATATTCTTTATCTTGAGCAGAAATAAGCACCTGTGTTGCCATTACAGTCCGAGGAAGACTTTACATCCTGCAAGTTGATTATCTATTTTGTGTAGATCCAAAAGTAAAAATGTGAATTCAAATTGATATGTATCTAGGAGTAGAATGAGATAGAACAAGTAATAATATGAGAAAGACAGATTAAGTGATTTTCCTAGAAAATGTTTATGTATTTTCTCAAAACTCTGTTTGTTTGTTTGTTTGTAAGGGAGACTTGGCTGCTATCAAGACCTTGGCCAGAAACATACAGAAAAATTGAGTCACCCTGTAGCAATGAGCTGTGATAAACATAGAGTGTAACAAAGATGGTGATGAGGGCATTGGTGTTCTTGTAAAGGTGATTATATAGTTTGGTAAGTAAAGTTACATTTTCCAAAGCAAAGGAATCATCTTGCATTCACACTCTCTTTTCTGTCTTTCTTTCTTTTTTCAATCTTGCACTTTGTTTAATGTGCTGTATAATTCATCTCATTCTGTATCTATGAAAAATAGTTTGGGAAAAAAAAGTCTCATAAGGCATATGGCGTCAGCAGTCTGGAACACTTAGATTGATCATACAGAACACCTAGATGAATTCAATATGGAATAGAAACAAACCAAGAACAGCCTGTGAACTGAAGTGTCAGTATCTCTGAGGAAATCGATTATTTTTCTCTCATTTCTGAGAAACCACCACTGAGAGACATACCAAGTATCTAATGATATCATTTTTAGGCCATTTTTCCAAGTCTCAGAGAAAAAAAAAAATCTCAATTTAAAATATAAATGAGGTCTTGCAGGGAAATGAGTAGGGCAGGAAAAAGGAACAGACAGTAAAATATTTAAAACTGTGCCTTATTGGCCACATTAACCTGAAACTATGTAATGTCAAACATTGCCTCACACTGTGCAACCTGTGGGGCATAAAAGTATTATAGTTGAAATATTTCAAATGTCTAGATGCAAGGAAAGGCTACAACATTTGGAAAATATTGAACTCACTGAACCACAGCTCTGGTTGGATTTCTGTTGCTGCACTGTGTTGGCTTGGGTTTCTCCAGTGGCTCAGGGATAAAATATCAGCCTGCAATGCAAGAGACACGAGTTTAATCTCTGGGTCAGGATAATCTCCTGGAGAAGGAAATGGGAACCCACTCCAGGATTCTTGCCTGGAGAATCCCATGGATAGAGGATTCTGCTGGGCTTACAGTCCATGGGGTCAAAGAGTTCGACATGATTTAGTGACTAAACAACAATCCAGGTGAGAGAATTTGTAGGTATCACTAAGAGAGCATGCGAGGCAAGGAAAGTAATGTTATTTAACTTTACAGAACTTTTCTGGTAGTGACTCAAATGCCATATTCTGTTCAGTGATTCACTGAAGAGAATAATAAGCTTTAATTATATTTAGTGATGATAGAAGGTGGGAGGTTTCAGATGAGGCCTACATTCACAAGAAGAAGAATATAGATGGGAATAAAGCATGAAAATAAAAAAAGTCCACATCCTTCCAGGGTCAAGTTAATGCTAATAAGTACAAATGTAAATAGAGCAAGTTATCATGTGTTTATCAGACAAAACAGGGATGATAGAAGCAATATGCTGGCATGGCCTTAGTAGAGAGGTACTTGTATTTCATGCTTGCTGGAGTGAAAATTGATGCAAAGTTTGCAGGAAGTATCAAAATCCCTGAGGGGAAAAGAAAGCACACTCTTTGACAAACAGAATACACCACTAGACATTTATCAAGAGAAAATTCACAAGAAATTGTGTTAAAGTGTACATATAAGAAGGTCCATAGAATAGTATTTAAATAGAAAAAAAATACTAGAAACAATTCAAATGACTAATAGCAGGTAACTGCTTCAAAACATTGTGTTGTATCATATAGCCATATAATATTTGGGCTTCCCTGGTGGCTTAGACAATAAAGAATTCACCTGCAATGTAAGAGACCAGGGTTTCCTTTATAAAAGTTATATTTATTTAAAATTATATATTACATGAGATGTGGACATATATATATGTTTAGCTTTACCTATCAATTATTTATTTATCTAGATGATTTTATAAGATGAATTGAATCCCCCTAATTTTTTATGTTGAAATCCTAGCCCCCAGTTCCTCAGAATGCAACTATATTTGGAGATGGGGCTTTTAATTATAAGCGATGAGGACACATACAAGTGCTGAGGGAAGACTTTGTGAAGACAGAGGCAGAGGGAAGAGGGCTTTTTGCAGTGCCAAGGAGAGAGACCTCAGAAGAAGCTAACCCCATCAACACCTTCACTGTGGATTTTCTAGGCTTACAAAATTGTCAGAAAATAAATTTCTGTTCTTTAAGCTGTGGTACTTTGCTATGGCAGCCAGAAGAAATTAATACAGATACGTACCAGTCAACTTTAAAAAGTAGTAATCTTCAGATATCTTTTTCTTAGTAGCCTCTATTTTTATTTTAGCATGCATGTATATTATTTGCATAATTTAAAAGGGACAGGGATAAATTGGGAGATTGGAAGGGACATATGCACACTGCTGCTGCTGCTGCTAAGTCGCTTCAGTCGTGTCCAACTCTGTGCGACCGCACAAACAGCTGCCCAATGGGCTCCGCCATCTCTGGGATTTTCCAGGCAAGAACACTGGAGTGGGTTGCCATTTACTTCTCCAATGCATGAAAGTGAAAAGTGAAAGTGAAGTTGCTCAGTCATGTCTGACTCAGCAACCCCATGGACTGCAGCCTACCAGGCTCCTCCATGCATGGGAGTTTCCAGGCAAGAGTACTGGAGTGGGATGCCATTGCCTTCTTCATGCATACTGCTATATATAAAATAAATCACTAATAATTGTATAGCACAGGGAAATCTTCTCAATACCTTGTAATGGCCTATATGGGAAAAGAATCTAAAAAAGAGTGGATATATATTATATATATATATATATATGTAACTGATTGTCTTTGTTGTACATCTGAGACTAATACAAAATTGTAAATCAACTGTGAAAGTATATGAAAGTATTAGTCACTCAGTCTTGTCCAACTCTTTGCACCCCCCATGGACTATAGCCGGCCAGGCTCCTCTGTCCAAGAATTTCTCCAGGCAATAATACTGGAGTGGGCTGCCATTCCATTCTCCAGGAGATATTTGCAACTCAGGGACTGAACGCAGGTTTTCTACATTGCAGACAGTTTCTTTGCTCTTTGAGCCACAAGGGAAGGATATATGTATATATATGTCCTGTTATTATATATGTATATAATAAAAGAGAAGGAAAAATGCCAGACTATCTTATTTGTGAAACACTAAAAGTGTGGGGATCATTTCCTTCAAGAATTATATTAAGAATTAAGGATAAAACACTAGATGCATCATATCATTCACATGCAATCTTACTCAGAAGCTAATTTTGTAAGTTTTTGCTAAGGCTGTCATTTCTTGTTTCAAATGGAATCCGACAATATCTCAATTTAAATACTTTCAAATCATAGTAACTATAGCAGAGCTATCTAGTTGAAAATAAGTAGGACAATCTTCTCCTTGGACAGATCCCAAGTTCCTTGTCAGTAGAAGCCTTGTGTTCTAAAACATTTTACCCTGTAGCATCTAGCAGATTTCCTGACATGAAACAGCTCTTCATAAATACATTTTGACTGATTTATTTCAAAAGTGAAATTGACAAACTACTTCTTAATAATTTACTTTGCTTCATCACTTTACTAATTGGTATAGGTGCCCATTGTGGTAGGAATGCTGAGGTTCCTGAGTTTAAAAGGCACCAATCAAAACCATATAAGAGATATGTCATTTTCCTCCTTAAAAATGAATAAAACTCAGAATATTGAGTTGGAGAATTTGCCCTGGAAATGTCAATATCAGATGTGTACTAGCTAGAGAATAGGACATGGAGGTGACAGTCAAACTGGATTCAGCGTGGTCATTTATCAAAAGTTGGAACTGTCTGTGTATCTAATACAAAAGTATTAGGTGTTTTTTATTCTATGGGAAAATTCAAAGCAATCCCATCTTCTGAATCCAACACATTCTCTAAATTTCCTTTTAAATATGTTAATACCTTAAAGAATGTAGATTTCTTTGTAAAGAAGGAATACTTGAATATGCATCAAATGAAAAATATCATAAATGTTTAGGAAATACATCAAGGAGGCTTTGGTAAAATATTTCAGAGAGGGAAAAAAATTTTCTTGGCATCAAGCTGTTAATTTTAACATAAGATTCTTGATAACACTATACAATTGTGTAGAACCTATTAGCTTTGTGTCTCAATTGTATAGTTGCCTTAGATAATTATATATAATATGGCTTAAGTTTTATATATGTACACATTAAATTCTAAGACATTTTACTTCTATAAATATGTGTGTATATATATAAATATATATATATATGCATAATTGGGGGGAGGTTTAATCTGCATAGTGGACCAGATGTTCCTCTCTTGCTTGGTTTTCAAAAATTCAATTAATACTTAAAGTGTCACTATGGGGGAAAGATAAGAATTTGTGCTTTCTTCTGAGAAAATAAATGTAGAGAAATTTGTTTTAAAACACAAATCACGTCATAGGGAAAATGTATATCAATCAAAACCACCTTCTTCTGACATGGCCCAGAACCCAGAGGACTGTCAGTTTCCTCTGTCTTTCCTTCTTGTCCTTTGTTTATTAGCGATTTGGCCTATTGATCTCTGCCATCTGTCCAGTGCTGACCAGCCTGGCCCCGCCCTCTTCACCTCTCCCAAGAAACTCATATGGCCCCTATCCCACCCCATGCCCAGCTTTGTTCTCCTAACACTCTGCTGCATACCAATTTCACTGTTATAGTTTCAGCCTGACTTAGTTTTAACCACTAACATAAACTACATTTTCAAAAATTATGAAAATTATGAATTTTTTGCCACAAATGGTGCAAAATATGTTACACATATATTAAACCAAGAAGTATTTTAAGAAAGCTTGCAAAGGTTTGACTTCATTAAAAGAACATAAAAAGCTACCTAGATCATGAACAAAGGGTACCAGAAGCTTTGGTGCAGATATAGCTTTAGTCAAGTTCTGATGTATAAATGCTAAATCTTATATAAAAATTCATTTGAAAGCACCATGATTTATATTTAATAAGCATTTATTTATTTTTAAATATTTTGATGAAATTTTTAATATTGCTGTTTGGTTTTGGTCTCCCCAACTGAAGAGGGCAAACATTAACTAAAACAAAAGCTTTAAATGGAAAACTATTTTATTCAAAGTTCCAAAAAATATAATTATACCCAATTAAATGTCCAAATATAGTTTTCAAAATGAAGTTGTAGTATTTAACTTTTGAACTTATTAAAGTGTAAAACTGTGCTGAAACTTTTGCTAGACACTGGACTTCAAAATCCTTCATTACAAAACGTACTTAGTCACTCAGTTGTGTCTGACTCTTTGTGACCCCATGGATTGTAGCCCACAGGCTCGGTCCACTGAATTTTCCAGCCAAGAATACTGGAGTGGGTTGCCATTGCCTACTCAAGGGGATTTTCCAGACCCAGGGATCGAACCCATACCTCTTGCATCTCCTGTATTATCAGGTAGATTCTTTACCACTGTTAACACCTAGGAAGCCCTAGAAAAAGAAAATGTTATGCTTTCTCTACCTATTGTGTTCTACACTCTTCCAAAAACTGCAGAAAGTTATCATTTCAGGACAGTGTCACTTTTCCTCAGTAACTCAGAGATTGAATACCACAGAGTTCAATGGAGCAGTCTGACATCATGGAGCTGGTTGATGAAAGAAAACGTTTTCTGGACTGCAGCTCCATTTCTGTTCTTACCACCCAAAAGGATTAGGTTGATAAGAACTATGGACTTGATATTTTCATCATGGCACCTGTATACCAAATATTTCCTTTTTTGCCCATTCCATAGCTCTTGCTCTGAAAATTCAGCATCAGGCACTTCTTTTGCAAGAAACATGACTCTTGTTTGGACCTGCTCCAAGGGCACTATTTCCCTTAGCCCTCAGAGCAGCCTTGCTCTGGCCCTTCTCTGCTGAATCACTCCCCATAGGGAAGGAGAAGCGGGGAAGGGGATTCTGAGGCCAGAAGGAGGTGCTGTGATATCACGTTTGGTCCTCAACACATGGTGGATAACCGATAAACATTGGTTCATTTCTGTTGGGCTTCCCAGGTGGCTCAGCGGTAAAGAATCCATAGGAGACACAAGAGATGTGGGTTCAATCCGTAGGGTGGGAAGATCCCCTGGAGGAGGAAATGGCAACCCACTCCAGTATTCTTGTGTGGAGAATGCTATGGACAGGAGCCCAGGGGGCTACAGTTCAGGCGGTTGCAGAGAGTTGGACACAGCTGAATGACTGAGCACGTTGGTTCCTTTTCCTGAGTAGGCTTTTGCATGTCCTCCAGGATTTATTGTGGTTCTGATTATAAGTTATTTTTTGACTTTTGTGTTTGAATGCTTTCTTGGTCCATCTATTGTACTTGCTTTGAAAATGTTACAGTGCCATGTCTAATTCTCAAAAATATTTCATCCAGTCAGTGACCTTTTCTCATGTATTCATAACAGTGTATCCTCCTTTTCATGTGCTTATATAAGTTCACATGCCAGGTGCTTTGCCTATTTTGAAAAAAAAGAGAAAGAAATAATCCTTACCTTTAGAAAAAGTTAACTTGGTCATATCAGTAAGAACTTATAGAGAACTTTCTAAAATACCTATTGGAACAATGAAGCTGAAAGATATATATGTGTATATGCAAGACTAAAATATAATTATATATTGGATATAAAGAAAATACTCATTAAACATGTTTTATTAGTCAACATAGAACATATGAGCTTTCCAAAAGTATATATAACTGGTTACCAAGGAGTCTCAAATTGACTATTTACATAAATTAGTTTCAATTTTCCCCCAATATTTTATTTAACTATTCTATTAATATATAGATTTTTCCCTTTATAATACTTTGTATTTGTAAGATTTCAAAGCTTTCAAATCTTTTTCTATAATTTAACTTAGTTGAGTGCATATTAAATTCTATCTCATAGCTGATAGAAATTTTCCTCCCAGCAAAGATTATGTGTGTTTGGATTTGGGCAAATTATGGGATCTATTCTTTCTCTTCTCTTTCCATGTTAGTACCTTGAATGCCAGAGAGTTCTCATCCAGGCTCTGTTCATTTTCCCTTTCTGACTTCAGTCTTCCATAGCTAGGGGCAGAGAGAGGGGAGATTCAAGGCAGAGACCTCATTTAGCCATATGGTGAAGAACCCATCTGCCCATATAGGAAATAGAAGAGATGCAGGCTGCATCCCTAGGTTAGGAAGATCCCCTGGAGGAGGAAATGGCAACCCACTTCAGTAATCTTGCCTGGAGAATCCCATGGACAGAGGAACCTGGTGGGCTACATTCCATGGGGTCACAAAAAGTCGGACATGATTGAAGTGGCTTAGCACTCCCTCACATGTGGTGGAGTAAATATCCCTAATCAACGCTCTGGTTTGACAGTGTTTAGTCCGATGCTAGTGATTTTCACTGAGGAGACTATACAATTTCTTTGAAGAAGTACTCACTTCCCCTCAGCTTCCTTGTCATCAGAAAAGATTCTGTATTAAAAGTTTAAACACTCTTTGACCCTTTCAGAAGTCATGGGAAAAAAAGAAAAAATCCTCTGTTTAGTTGTGAAGTTGCTTTGCTTGATATAGTTAACCCTTTGTTCTTAAACTAAATGTCATGATTCTTCATTTGGAGGAAGGGACACTGGGCTGGTCCTCTCCTGTGTTGTCTAAAGACTATAAAGAACTGAAAAGGAGGTGCACACATCTTTTACTTCTCAGGTTCCCTATTCCGTGGCCCTCTCAAATTTTGCTGGTACAGATTTCTCCAAGATACCTTTTGCTTTTGTAAATCAGTAAGCTCAAGAAAGTTCCAATCTATGTTCATTACATGTCCAAATTATGGGTGCTTGTGTCTTCAGTCCTGGCTGACTCTTTGCAACCCCATGGACTATAGTCTGTCAGACTCCTCTGTTCATGGGATTTTCCGGGCAAGAATAATGGAGTGGGTTGCCATGCCCTACTGAAAAGGAACTTCCTGACCCAGGGATTGAACCTGCTTCCCACATCTCCTGCATTGTTGGCAGATTATTTACTGCTGAGCCACTGGGAAAGCCCATAAATTAAGGGGGGTGGGTATATATAGCTGCCTTCCTTAAAACTGGTAGAAAAATCATCTTCTGGTACTCTTTGTCCTACTCAAAACATATCCTGTACATTGCTGCCTGCTTCAAAAACACAAGTTCCATGTAGTTTAGACAATGGGCAGAACTTCATCTATTTAGCTGCTCCATGGTTACTTCTTTTTGCTGAAGCTAGAGTGTCATTCACTCCCGGTTCAGTCAGTATCCATGTCTTGTACAAAAGAAAAAAAAAAAAAATACTATCAGAACAGTGTCTGACATTCAGTTCAGTTCAGTCGCTCAGTCATGTCCGACTCTTTGCGACCCCATGAACTGCAGCATTCCAGGCCTGTCTGACATTAGCTGAACCAAAATAACTGATAAAAAAATAAATGGGAATTAATAATAATTCATTATAAAGTGGGATGCATACCGAGAGAGAATAAAGAAAAGTAGAGAGTGTTGGGTATCATTGCTTTTCACATAGTGGGAAAGAGAAGGAGAAAGTAATAATGCCTGGCAAGTGGAAGTTTTTTAATCATCTATCTTCTTCTAAGTGTCAGAGAGATAGTTATTCTCATATCAAGCCAATAGAACGATGATGTATTGAAGTCTGCTAGATTTCAGGAATTTGGTTATAAATTATGGATATAAGCATACCACCCAACTGCACATGTGATAAAGGCAATATTGAATTTATGGAGTAGAGGTAAGGTAATTCTGCATATTGTAGAATGTGAAATGTCCTGAGAAAATTAGTTTTTTTTTTTTTTCCTCAGAGAATGGTAAACAGAAAAATGAAAGAATAAAAAATACAAGTTGAAGAATCACCAAAATAAATTGCAAAAGAAAGAAAAGTACTCTACTTTGAAGACTTACAGGTAGATTAAAACTAAAAATTATTTACTCCAAAAGCCAGAATATATTCTTGGATACTTGTGAGCCAAATGTAGCCTGCTCAAAGAAGATAGGGCCTTAAAGAAACAGGGACAGAAGCTTAAAGAACAGCTATAGATAAGATTTCAATGTGATGAGATGGAGAAGTAGGGTTTGCGAGACATCGTATTGTTTAATAGTCAATAAAACTTTCTATTAGAATCACTAAGAAGCATAAATTAAAAACAAAAATTATGCTAGAAATATGGAGAATAAATTTGGGAAACTTTATCAGAGAAGTAAAACAAAATCATATATTGGTTAAGGTGATGAAAAACTTGAAAGAAAAAGAAGAAAGATAAACATCTAAAAATCCAGATACAAGCTCACAAGTGCCCATTGCTAGATTTTCAGAAATTTTATGAGCCAGCACACCCAGTACTAAAAAATAAATACTATAGACTTATAATTAATTATGTTAAGAATGGAGATATTAAGTACTCAAAGAGAATCACCTCCTAAGAATTGTACTGTATTTTAGTAATTTCTATGATGTTGTAGTTACTTAGGTCTATCTCATCTATAGGTGGAAATATTATACAGTCAAATCTCATTATTCATAGTATTTATGTTTATAAAGTCATCACAAACCCCAAATTAGTGAATACTGAACTACTGCTTCAGGGGAAATAGAGAATTAGTGTCCTATGAATCTCTGGTTGTGACATTTTCATCAACTGATTGATATAGAACCTTGTTTTATGCATGATTTTGTTTAGTGAAACCTAGTTAAAACATATTGATTCATTAACATGAAACATGATCAACAGCACTATAACTCATGCTTGGTTAAAACTTATCTAACACATATATTTTTTCTGTTAAACACATCACAGCCTTTTTGAACTATACACTAGACAGCACATCAGCTTGAATTTATCTAAGTTGTAAGATAGCAAATGTGAAAGTTAGCAGATATAAATACTATTCTAAGCTAATAAAATAGAAAATACTGATGAAACAAATTATTTATGAAAATAACCATAAAAATAAGAGTAATAGTCTTCTTTCTGATAAGGAAAAAAGATATGTATCTAGAGCAACTAAAATCAACCTAAACTCAACTGAAGATTAGCAGAATAGAATAGCTAACCCAGAAGCAGTTCTCAGGAAAATTATTCTCAATTGTGGGGTCCCCAAAGGTCATCTGTCAATGTTGGTTAAAATATCTAGATTCTGGGACCCTATCCAAAAGTATTCTGACTATGCCTGGCATTACTTGGAAGCACCTAACATGACTCTCATGCATCTGGTCTATGTTTTACTTTGGTATGTTATAAAGTAAATAAGAGGCCTAAAGAAAGGAAACATTTTCAATGATGTTGGTCAGGATTTCTATGAAAAATTATATTCTTAAATTATTGAAAGCAAAATATAAATAAAGAATTAAACATAAAGAAGAAAACAAAAGCTAATGTAAAACATATAACCTCATGGTCCAAAATTTTGCATGAAATCTCTCTAGGTCTAGAGGGTCAATTCAGAGCACCACAGGATATTTTAAATTTTCAAGGAAAACATAGAAATATTTGACATCTGTTGGACATGGCACAAGTTACTAATTCCAGAGAGAGTTTTCTCATTAGTTTGAGCTACATTTGTTTCATTGGCATTTTATCTTTCTGTCATAATAAATGCTGTGATAGAAGCAAATGCAGTGTGAATCAATAAGTGAGGGTGGTGATTTTCAGTGTGTGGTTTGAGAAGTTATACAGCACTCAGTGAAAAAGGAGAGTGAAAAAGCTGGCTTAAATCTCAACATTCAGAAGGCTAAGACCATGGCATCCAGTCTCATCACTTCCTGGCAAATTGATGGGGAAACGATGGAAACAATGACAGACTTTGTTTTCTTGGGCTCCAAAATCACTGCAGATGGTGACTGCAGTCATGAAGTTAAAAAACACTTGCTCCTTGGAAGAAAAGCTATGACCGACCTAGAAAGTATATTAAAAAGCAGAGACATTACTTTGCCAACAAAGGTCTGTCTAGTCAAAGCTATGTTTCTTCCTGTAGTCATGTATGAATGTGAGAGTTGAACAATAAAGAAAGCTGAGTGCCAAAGAATTGAGTCTTTTGACCTGTGGTGTTAGAGAAGACACTTGAGCGTCCCTTGGACTGAAAGGAGTTCAAACCAGTCAATCCTAAAGGAAATCAGTCCTGAATATTCATTGAAAAGACTGATGCTGAAGCAGAAGCTCCGATACCTTGGCCACCTGATACAAAGAAATGACTTACTGGAAAAGACCCTGATGCTGGGAATGATTGAAGGCTGGAGGTGAAGGGGATGACAGAGAATGAAATGGGTGGAAGGTATCACCAACTCGATGGACATGAGTTGAGCAAGCTCTGGGAGTAGGTGATAGACAGGGAAGCCTGGTGTGCTGCAGTCTATGGGGTCACAAAGAGTTGGACATGACTGAGCAACCGAACAGAACTGAACAGCCCTCAATAGGTACTCACATCCCATTAGTAATTGTGGTTATACAAGAATAAAATTTTGAGATGGTTTTAATTTGAGTGAAGTTTTTCAAACAGCTAAGTTGCCAGTAGGATGTAAATACTTCTAAAATTGTTTGACCTATTTACTTAGTGGTATTTTTTGGTGTAGAAATACCCTGAAAAAAAATCACTTAGATACTAAGAAAGTTGAAACCTGTGATAGTTTGTCTGGGTTACAGACAGAAAAAACAGTGTGCATTATTTTGCTGTTGTTGTTGATTTTTATATGAGCAAGTCTTCTTTGAGCAACAGAAATAACAATAATGGCATTAATAGTAAAACTAATATTTGTGTATCAAGTGCTTACTATTTAAGATCTTATACTTAAAGTTTTATATGAATTATCCAATTTGTTCATCAAAAGATCTTTTGAAGTAGATTTTATTTTAATATTAAATGAAATTTAGAGTAATTAACTTTCCAAATACACAAAAGAAATAGTGTATAAAAAGTCAATACAAAGGAAAAACCTTACTAGCAATACAATAATTCAAATGAAAAATCTAATGATTTCAACATCATATTGCAAGCCTCACAAGAATAGAAATCATATTTTCAGGTCTATGTTTATTATATATCAGATATCAATAGGTATTTTTCAAAAACATGAACAGTCTGCCTTTTTAATTTACAAAGATTTAAATGATTATTAATTTTTTCCTCAAATAATTATTGAGCCATTATGGGTTCAGACTGAGCTGGTTCTTAGACACAGGCGAGAACAACATAGACATAGCTCTGTCGTTGGTGGAGATCAGTATCTATGGATGTCAGGATGCTTAGCTTTCCCATTGGCTCAGCGGATAAAGAATCTGCCTGCCAGTGCAGGAAAAGCAGGAGACCTGGATTTGATCTCTGGGTCCCTGGAGGAAGAAATGGCAACCCACTCCAGTATTCTTGCCTGGAGAATCCACAAGGAGAGAGGAACCTGGGGGGCTGCCCTCCATGGGGTTGCAAAGAATCAGATGCAACTGAGCGACTAAGCACACAGGATGCTGAGATGCAGTGAGACGGGCATTCTTGTATGTTGCCACTGGCGGAAGCGCATCTGAATACAACTTCTCTGGAAAACACTTTGATAACATGTGATGGAAGTTTGAAGAGGGACTCTTCCTCTATTTCCATTTTTACGAATCTTTCCAAAAGAAGTAATCAGAATGGCACTAAAAGATTTGTTTTTGTGGACTTGCATCACAACATTATTTATGAGAGCAAGACTTTGAAAGTAGCAATGGTCAATAACCAGTGAACGGTTAAGTGAATTGAAGTAATTTGTACGATAGCATATTAGACACTCAAGAAAAAAACATAATTCTGAAGAATATTTAGTAGTGTGGAAAATGTGCTTTGTGAAACAGCAGGGAAAAGGTAAAATATAAAAACTATTACCAATGGATTTTTTACAATCTCTAAAATTCTATTAGAAAAAAAAGAAAAGGGGGCTTGCAATTGGACTTAATACTTTAGTATCAACACATAACCACAAGCACACAAACACACACACACAAACATAGCTCTGAAACAAGATTAGTATCTTCAAGATAGTCATATCTGGGCATTAAGTTTGGGACAATGAGTGATTTAAAAATGCTTCCTGCTATATAATTTAATACAATTGGCTCTCCGTATCTGCAGGTTTGGTATCTCTGTATTCAACCAACTGCAGATCAAAAATATTAAAGAAAAAAAATTTTCACAAAGTTCCAAAAAACAAAACTCTAATTTGCCTCATGCTGGCAACTATTTACATAGCATTTACATTGTATTTACAACTATTTACATAGCATTTACATTGTATTATGTAGTAAAACTAATCTAAAGATGATTTAAAATATATGGGAGGATGTGAACAGGTTATATGCAAATACCTGTGCTATTTTATACAAGGCACTCAAGCATCTGCAGATTTTTCTATCCACAGGGGTCCTGGAATCAATCCTTCTGCAGATTCCAAGGAACTTTTGTACTAAACATTTTGTCCAATGTACATGCAATTATTTTTATAATAAAATAACTTGAATAAAGGCAGTAGTAACCAATAACAATGAGAATTTGATAGAAATATAAATGAGAAATTAATGGTGATAAAAATAGCTCTGTAATGGTCAGTTAAGCATATATCTTTAAAGACTTCAAAAAAAACAGTAAAAATGTTTGTTTAAGGCAACTATTTAAAATGAAAAAATAATTATTTGACATTTATTTAGTACTTATTATTTGCAAGGCATTATATCATCCAGGAGCTAAATTCATTAGAAAATTATTCTACAGGCTAATGAAGTAGATTATAATTTATATTTTACTGAAGCAGAATTAATTGGATAGAGACAATACTTGGTTGATCCCCAATTCAGAGGATATCTAAAAGGAAAAATGAATATTTTTTTCCAAGAAATAATTATTGCATGCTTCCCTCAGGGAGTCAACCATGTTGGAAAGAATAGGAAGATATCAGAGTGGACAAAATGGATTTGCTGAGTAGTTTATTTAGAATTACCAATGAGCAATACAAGATCACAGCCAATACAACTGAGAATGACAAGTTACCAACTTAAATCAATGCTCATGATAATAAAACATCCCGTAGGGAGGGATTATGATGGGAAAGGAAAAGATCAGGAATTCTAGACAGCTTTTACATTCTGAGATATTGTGGAACAATTGGAAAAAGTCACATTTCAAGGATGCCCCAGGGTAGAGCTTCAGCTGTTAAGTCCCCAATCTCAGAATGGACTGAGTCCCAAATTATGTCAGGCACAATACAAACAATTGTGGGCTGAAATAAGACACACTTTTAAGTATCTGGAGGTAGGCATGGCCACCCACTCCAGTATTCTTGCCTGGAGAATCCCATGGACATAGGAGCCTGGCAGCCTAAAGTCCATAGGGTCACAAAGAGTGGGACAGGATTGAAGCGACTTAGCACAAATACACGCACATTAAAAATATATCTTTCCACAGAAGCTTTTCGACTGGACCCAGAGTACAGAATAACTCATGAGCATTTCTCAAATATGTGTCTTAATCATGAAAATACCTTACTAAAAGATAACTAAGGCATATTAAATATTTTAAGGATTTATTGGAACAAAAATTGATTCAAATTGGGTAGGATCCGATCTAGCAGATAGAAAGGATCTCCGAGGAGCTGAATGAAATGAGTACTGTAGGAGAAGGCAATGGCACCACACTCCAGAACTCTTGCCTGGAAAATCCCATGAACGAAGGAACCTGGAAGGCTGCAGTCCATGGTGTCACTGAGGGTCGGACACGACTGAGCGACTTCACTTTCACTTTTCACTTCCATGCATTGGAGAAGGAAATAGCAACCCACTCTAGGGTTCTTGCCTGGAGAATCCCAGGGACAGGGGAGCCTGGAGGGCTGCCGTCTATGGGGTCACACAGAGTCGGACACGACTGAAGCGATTTAGCAGCAGCAACAGCAGCAGGCAAAAGGAAATAGAACAGAGTCCTATACTAGGTAAAAATGTGGGTTGGATACTACAAAATTACTTTCCTTTAGGGGATAGCAGGAACCTGTTGGGTGTACTTCTGAATCAGGTGATTTCTGATTGGCTGCTTTAAGATTTTGCATCTGTGAAAGCCAAAATGGTAATTACGTCAGTTTGGTGACCTGGAAGTGGGGCTTAGCAAAAGCAACTCTATTTGAGGCTTATTGTCTTACTTTTAACACTTCATACCCTTTAACAGTAATATATAAAATTTTCCTAAACTTTTTCCTATATGAAGTGTCACTTTAATGTTTTATAAAGCCTCCACCATCACCACAATTATCATCTCCTTTCTGCCCATTCCTACTATAGCATCTTGCCATGTAAATATGAGCTGCAAAACAAAAAAGCCTGTTAAAATTAATCACTCTCTAAGAATTTAAAACTATGCCAAAAGATATAAGATAATGATATTCATTGTGTGGAGTGTTCAGGACAAGTCTGGTACAAATTTATCTAGGAATAGAAAACACAGAGAGAAAATATTAAACGGAATGAAATTGTCATCTCATACATCTATTTATAAATAGACTGTTTTTTCTTATTATTTTAGAGAAAAAAATCATTGAGGCCATCAGTCAATGACAATCAGCTCTCAAAACAGGCAAAGGAGATATTGGAGTATAGTTTCAGAAGAATAGAATATAAAATAAAGATATAATATTCAATCTCACTTGATAGATCTAATTTAGAACTCTGTGATTTCCTTCAAGGTTAAAATTGGCTTACAAATTATGATTTCTTTTTGGGGGGCAACATTTTCCATTCGGTATGTTAAATTTGCCAGTAAAAAGTTCCCTCTTATCAGAACTTTTAAAAAAGAATTTCTCTATCGATATTTTTTCACTTAATTCATTAAAAACATTTCCCTATGGCCACCTCTACTTATTTCTGTTGATTGTTAGTCTGGCTTTTTTTTAAAAATATATTTCAAGGATTTTTTTCCACTTACTACTTCTTTTATCTCTCCTCTGTCTGGTATTTCACTACATAGCTTTTTTTTTTTTTTTGAATTTATGATCCATATCTAAAACATTTATAATAAATTTTCTATTCCTAAATTCCAGTGAATATCTTATGTGAACTTTCTCTTGGGTATAACATCAATTTTAAAAAAGTGACTCTCAACCAGAACAATTTTGTGATCAATTTATTTGTGGAAAAATATAGATTCCAATATTTTGTATTGCTTTTACTATTGCTTTTAGAACTTTCTCTAACCTTTTGTTTTAAAAGGTAATCTTCTGTGTTTACAGCTCACGTGGTTTTGGGAGGAAGTCACAATGAAATGATGACTGCATTCACCTTACATTTAGTGATTTAAATAGTAAGACCACATTTCAGAAAAACAAAGCTACTTTTGAAAGACATTATTGAATAATTTGTGTAGTTTTTAAGGCTTCCATATTATTGGTTTTAAGTTAATAACTTTCCACTCCGTAGAATTTATATTGTTTTCACCTAGGTGTATTTCTTGCAAATTGTAATTAGAATAATTTATTTTCTTAGGCCTCTAATGCTTTTAAATATGAAGAGATGTAGAAATTGAATAAGAAATTACTGAATAGAAATTATTCTAATGCCCAAAACATGGCTTGAAATGAATTAACCTTTATCTTCTTTTCTTTTTTTCTTTCTCTCTCTTTTTTAAGAAAGGCAGACTGCCACATTCAGCACCTCTTTTGGATATGTCTGGAATCTTTGAAGTTTGATGATCCTGTGTTCTCCTACCAGTGGACCTTGAGAACTTGTTTGGAGTTTCTAGCAGGGTAGTGCAGCTATTCATATTCCACTGACCAAAGAACGGTCCTCCTCTATGAGAGATGGTCATCCTCTTCCACTGTACCCATAGCTTTGGGAGGAACATACCTGGAATGTTGATTGAGGAAGGAGACATCTGCTTAGCCAGCGAAATCAGCCCAATCAACCCTGGTGATTAATGAAAGATTGCCCTCATATCCAACCTCTACTTTCCATTTACAGATATTAGCATTTGTAGCTCAAAATTAGCATAAAATTCTAGAACCTAATGCTGACACTAAGAAAGTGATATATTTCTTTGTTAGATCTTAACACAATAATAAAGATATTTTCTCAAAACTTTTTATTTTATTTTATTTTTTTGCAGCAAGTTGTATTATTGCTTGGATGTTTGCCTATGTGAATTCGTTAAGATACAAATAAATTATGTCCTAAATTGACTAATAATTCTGTCAGAGGCTATGATAGCCTCTATGTGCTAAGGCTATCCTTAGCACATCCCATTGAGGCTTTTGAATAACACATGTTATTTAAATAAAATTGTTTTTAAAATAATATAGCAGAAATTAAGTACAATAGTATACTTAAAAGGGAAAATAAATAAAATTAAATAAAAAAGTATCTATTATTATTTAATGAGGTAAAAGCATTAAAAATCATTAACATTCTAAAAAAAAACTTTTTAGAAAAATTATCCACTTGAGGCATGGATGGCATTTATTTATTATAACTAAATTTATTTTATTTTAAAAATTTTAATAAAAATAAATATTTTGCTTTGTGCTAGTTTGTCTACAAAAATTCTGCCCATGCCTCCCCACATTTCAATGAACCTTAACTTACTTAAGAATTTCCCTCCCACATTGAGCCTATAATAGTTCTTGTTCAGAAAAGAAGGCAGTGGAATCGATGCTCCATGATGTCCAAAGTTAGCTTATAGAAGGCACACAGTGTTTGCCTTGGGCCTTTAGAACGTTTGCTCTGGGTGAAACTACTTCCTATGTAAGAAGCTCATTCACTCTGAGATGGACATGGTGTGAGGAAGCCCAAAATAGCCATTTGAATGGGTCACACAAAAAAGGCACTCCAAAAGGAGAAAAGAAGGGTGGAGAAACATTAACTAGCCAGTTTCCTGCTCTGGTTCAAATCATTTTAGCTGAAAAGTTGGTTACATGGGATACAAAGTCCACCTGGATGTCTAGCCCTTTGAGCCTTCAATTAACTCCAGCCTGAGCCACCGCATCACTGTACTGCTTGAGAAGCACCAAGAAAGTCACCCAGTGGAACCCAACGAGCCCACACACCAGGAAAGGTAATCATAAATTATTTTAAGCTACTTAGCTTATGATTTGTTACCCAACAATAGAAAACTAGAAGAGTTTTTTTCTTGTTAAAGATATAATATCACAAAAATTGCTTTTATCAATGAAGACAAAAAGAGCATAGAGAAATGAATATACTTTCCTTATTGGCAATGCCAAAGTAGAAAGGAAAAGTGCCTGGTCAAGAGGTGATGCCTTATTACCTGGGCAATTTGGCTGCTATCTAGACAGTTCTAAGTAGCAATTTTATAGATGCAATGGTGATAAGCCAGTCTCCAAAACTTTTTCACAATGTTTCTATTTTGGATCTTAATCTGATTCATAAGTAGCACTTCTAAAACTTTTTAGTAAAGACGTGGAAAGTCATAACAAAGGTATAATATTATTATATCCCATGATACTCCCTGTGTCAGTGACAGGTCATAGATAACCATCAGATATATTTGTTTATGTATGCAAATACATACCTTAATGTAGTCATTCTTCAACACAGACGTAATCCTGCACCCTAGAGAGATTTTAATGCAGTTCATAAAACTGGAATCAGAAGATTCAATTTAGTCCGACCTCCTTTTTGGGGAGACCAGAGCTTTATCTGAAAAAAAGTTGGAATATTACATGTAGCATTAGAACATAAAATTAAATTCTGCTATCTCGGAGGACAAGTTCAGATTTAATAAAAATAAATGCGACTGCTCATTCATTCAAAGAAACACACTCTCATTTTCCTACAGATGCTTCAGTAAAGAGAACACTAATCTAATTATAGTATTTAAAAAAATAAACTGACTTTGTGCTGGCTATAAAATAAACAACACAGCTGCAGGGCCTGCCGAGCTTCACTTACTAAAAAAATACCTTTTGATGATTAACAAAGGCAGATTTGTTTGAAACATGAATATGCTCACTGGAGTCTCCTGGATGGAGGGGATTTTTTAGAAAGGAAGGATTTCAATGAACTGAGGAAAATGTAAACCGAGATAATTAGAGTTAGATAACTTTTGCTCCCTTTTGATTTATAGTATTGGCAGGGTTGAAGAATAGGGGGTAGAAAGAGTAAAGAATGAAAGAAAAATATATTGGCTTTCTAAAACCAATCTAATTATTTTTGACATAGAACTTTTATATGAAGACCTTTTGGGTAAAATGGCTCAGTTATACTCTAACAATTTTTATAAAATTTTACAGTATAACTGTAACTGACTCCTATGTTAGGCAGTGGAGAGTTTGACTTATACTCTGGGGTGAGTTTTAGCTGCAGATCCCTGAGCAGGTAAGTCTTACCTAAGCTCATCGCTACAAGATTATCAGAACAATAATGAGAAAGTTTCCTGTAAACTAGGCATTTGGCCCAAAATTGGCTTAGATACCATACTAAGCCAATTGGGCTGCTCTTGAGTGTGAAGGGGATATACTTAATAATTAATTAACCTGCTGGGGCAATATACAGAAACTGTTGCTGTCCCTGGCCAACCTCGATCTATGGTCACTCTCCATAGAGAAAATGTTGTTAGTCTTTGGCAGAATGTCCCTGTGTATAAGACTGTGGACTACTTCTCTCATTTTACAGTTGAGGATACAGATGATGATCAAACCCTTTGTCTGAAGTCTCACAGTTCATTAGTAGCAGAACAGAACACAGGTCTCCTAAAAATGCTTTCCTAAAAACACAGTAGCCAAAGATCCCCACCCTTGGTCTACCTAAAGAGTTGCCTTTTTAGAGATGTTTCTTTGGTCTGTAGATACATAGTACAAAAGATCTTCCCCAAATTATAAAAGTTATTACCAAGTGGTCATTAAGCCAACAATACCGCATAACCCAATAAGGATAAATTTGTCATATTATCAACATATTTCCTTGGAAAGAAAGGAACCAGATCTCAAGGAAATGGGTCACAGGACAGACATTTTTCCATGAGAGAATCCGTGTAAACGAGATTCCTAGGTGGCTCAGAGGTAAAAAAATCCGCTTACAAATGCGGGATTTGAAGGAGACATGGGTTCAATCCCTGGGTCATAAAGATCCCTAGCGGAAGAAATGGCAACACACTCCAGTATTCTTGTCTGGTAAATTCCATGAGGGGAGCCTGGTGGGCTACAGTCCATGGGCTCCCAAAGAGTGGGACACGGCTGAGTGGCTGAGCACACATGCACGTGTGCAGACATCCATGTGAAAGAATTGCCTAAAGCTTGGCAGGCATCCCAGTAGATGCAGGGCAAACACAAAGATATTCCAACCAAAAGTCATTTCTCCTCTTACAAAGCTTACCAGCTACTTTTGAATATTCTTCCTCTAAATGCAAAGAACCCAGTTTCTATAGCAAATTTTTAATTACTGTTCTACAACTATTTCTATTAGTTTTCTTACTTTCATCTTACATTTCCTTAGGAATAGTCATAGACCATGACAAATCATGACATCTTACAAGTGGAAATTAAAAAGATCTAAAATAGATACTACTTATTGGACTACGATGCTGGGTTTGCTGTGCTCTCATATATTCCCTTAGTGATGCTAAAGTGGCAGAGTTCACTATAGGGACATCTGTGGAAACACAAAAGGGAGGCATTCATGTACTTGTGCACCACCTGGAAAAGGCTGGGTAATCTGGATTCATAAGAAGAACTAATACTGCCTATTAGCAGGCTTTGTTCAAGTTGCCTGGCAGGTATGCCAAGAAAGTCTGGAACTAGGAAAGTTCTAGACATGACACTTCCAAAGGTCCCGTCTCTTGAAGTCATAAACAGTATTTATTCTTTCAGAAGCAAAGTGAGACAATACACATGGAGGACTCGTGTGTATTGACTCAACCAAGGAAGCTCACCTGAAACTTGAGTCCTGAGCTTTCGTTGGGGTCCCATCTTAGGGACAAGGCTGACTGAGCATGTGGCTCATCTCAGTTTCCAGCTGCTCTGAAAGTCCAGCTGATACGTTTTGACACAAAGTAAATCAGCATAATTTATAGTGTTCGATTATGTACGATGATGGTCTAAGGCCTCCAGGTAAACAGAATCACTTTTTTGAAGCCAGGTATCCCAGGGTTTAGAGACAACTTTGCAAGGGATAGAAGCTAACTCCTGACCTCTCTTTGGAAAAGTTCATTTCTTTATTGCACACCTCTGCAGAAGACATTCCTAAGAATCTGTTTCAGGGCTCTGCACAGATTGAGCTCTGCTATTCCTCCTCACCCATCACCCACCCACCCACTCACCGCTTCTCCCTATGTCTTTCTCCTTTGGTGCCCCTATCAACTGGTACACTTGATCAGAAACTTCAGCTCAAATTTCTAAGAGAAAGAATTGGTCCAGTTTATCCCCATAATCTGTGTGGATATAAAGATTTATTAACAGCCTCTTTGGGGGCTTCTGACTAATCCAGCTACCCTCATTTGACTGTCTTTAGATCAAATCACAGCCTTCATCCTATGAGCTGTAACCAAGAGCAATGAATCACTGGTGTTTAACCAATGTAATCTTAATAAGTAATTGTTTTCAATATCACCATCTGTATAATAAAACATATGCCTGTTATTAAATACCTGATTTGTTGGTATCATGAATGAAGGATTCAATATAAATAGCATCTCTTTTTAAGATGGATAATTAAGAGTAGTTTGATTTCTTCCACAAGAAAACATACTTTTTCTTTTGATAAAAAGATAACCAAAAAAATAAAAAAAGATAAAAAGATAGTTGATAACCACACTATCAACTGTTTGGCTTTGAACCTTGTATATGTTATATTTACAACCTGTTTCCCAGTGATTCAAAATTATGCCCATTCAGGGTCAATGATTATTGTGCCACTCAGCAGGTGTAATATATACCTTTTAAAAATCACCTGCAATGAGAATAGAAAAGTGTATGTCCTACTGTGAAATCTCAAAAGTAACATTCATTTTATTTTATAATGATTAAAAATAGGTATACTAGTGCTATGGATCAAATTATGTCACTCTAATATTCCCCAAAAAGCCCTAATCTCCAATGTGGCTGTATTAGGAGACAAGGGCTATAGAAGAAAATAAAGGGCTATAGAAGAAAATAAACCACCACCAATAAAGTTGGTGGTGGTTTAGTTGCTAAGTCATGTCCAACTCTTCTGATCCCATGGACTGTAGCCCACCAGGCTCCTCTGTCTATGGGAATCTCCAGGCAAGAATACTGGAGTGGGTTGCCATTTCCTTCTCCAAAATAAAGGTTAAATGCAGTCATGGGGATGGGACCTTAATTTGATAGAACAGATGTTCCCAAAAGAATATGAAGAGACACCAGGTTTTCTTTATTTCCACAAACCACAGAGGAAAGGGCATGTGCATTCAGCAAAAAGGAGGCCACCTGCAAGCCAGAAAAAGAGAGTTCACCAGAAATCAAATCTGCCAGAGCCTTGATCTGTGGTTTCTACTCTTCAGTTCAGTTCAGTTCAGTTGCTCAGTCATGTCCAACTCTTTGCGACCCCATGAATCGCAGCACGCCAGGCCTCCCTGTCCATCACCAACTCCCGGAGTTCACTCAGACTCGTGAGTGGCACTTCGAGTCAGTGCCATCATCAAGTCAGTGATGCCAACCAGCCATCTCATCCTCGGTCGTCCCCTTCTCCTCCTGCCCCCAATCCCTCCCAGCATCAGAGTCTTTTCCAATGAGTCAACTCTTCGCATGAGGTGGCCAAAGTACTGGAGTTTCACCTTTAGCATCAGTCCTTCCAAAGAACACCCAGGACTGATCTCCTTTAGAATGGACTGGTTGGATCTCCTTGCAGTCCAAGGGACTCTCAAGAGTCTTCTCCAACACCACAGTTCAAAAGCATCAATTCTTCAGCGCTCACCTTTCTTCACAGTCCAACTCTCACATCCATATATGACTACTGGAAAAACCATGGCCTTGACTAGACAGACCTTTGTTGGCAAAGTAATGTCTCTGGTTTTGAGTATGTTATCTAGGTTGGTCATAACTTTCCTTTCAAGGGGTAAGTGTCTTTTAACTTCATGGCTGCAGTCACCATCTGCAGTGATTTTGGAGCCCCCCAAAATAAAGTCTGTCACTGTTTCCACTGTTTCCACATCTATTTCCCATGAAGTGATGGGACCAGATGCTATGATCTTCATTTTCTGAATGTTGAGCTTTTAGCCAACTTTTTCACTCTCCTCTTTCACTTTCATCAAGAGGCTTTTTAGTTCCTCTTCACTTTCTGCCCTAAGGGTGGTTATTTGAGGTTATCTGAGGTTATTTATAGTTATCTGAGGTTATTTATAGTTCTCCCGGCAATCTTGACTCCAGCTTGTGCTTCTTCCAGACCAGCATTTCTCATGATGTACTCTTTATGTGCTAAATAGATATCTCATGTTTAAGCCACCCATTTATGGTATTTTGTTATGATAGCCTGAACAGGCAAATACATCTAAATTTATGGCTAAATACATAAACAAAGCACTGAATAATTGATGCTTTTAAACTGTGTTGTTGGAAAAGACTCTTGAGAGTCTCTTGGACTGCAAGGAGGTCCAAACAGTCCATCCTAAAAGAGTTCAGGAAGGACCGATGCTGAGGCTGAAACTCCAGTACTCTGGCCACTTGATGCAAAGAGTTGACTCATTTGAAAAGACCCTGATGCCAGGAAAGATTGAAGGCAGGAGTAGAAGGGGACAACAGAGGATGAGATGGTTGGATGGCATCACCGACTGAATGGACATGAATCTGAGTAAACTCCAGGAGTTGGTGATGGACAGGGAGGCCTGGCGTGCTGTAGTCCATGGGTCACAAAGAGTCGGTCACAACTGAGCAACTGAACTGAACTGACATAAGTGAAAAAGTAATTGAATGAACATCTTTATTGAATAGGAACTCAATGAATAACTAAATAAATGAAAACATAGGAAAAATTAGGATTTGAGTGTCTTATACTCTCAGAAAAATAATTTTCACCTTAGATATAAACTTAAAATTTCCCCATGAAAGACCTAGAAATTTAGGAAGCCTTTGATCTGACTTAAATCTATAAAATTTATATGATTTTCTGTCATGAACATATTATGATTTTTCACATTTGGTGAAGACAATTGGAAACTTTCATTTGCCACACATTCTGAATGAGACAAGTCATCTGAAGATCAAAAATCAGTGAAGCAGCAGAAAGCATTAGTGAGTGAGAACAATTCACCATGTGACCATCTGTCCCACATTCTGAATTCAAGAGACTTGGCAAGTCTATAAAAATATCATGCATGAACTTTCCTTAATAGTCATATTTTTTACTGCCAGATATATTAATTTTCAATTGCATTTCAATAGGGCATTAGTGATAACCAGTTAGACAAATTCAAGATCCTAATGGAGATATATATCACAGACTTCTTTTTCATATTTAAAGGTAGCATTAAATTTATACCACATTGTTCAGGAATTCATTTATTTATGCTCCATACTTTATGGGTGCTGTGATGCCTCATAAAATTTCATATTAGCTAGAATCTCCTGCTAGGAAAATAATATGGTGGTTAAGTTAATTTGCATTTCTTTACTGCAGATATTTAGCTTTTTATTTTTGTGTCACTCTATATATTTTCATGCATTTTATAAAACTCGTCACCTACAGGAATGAATTGGAATAGGGAAGTCAGATCGTGCCCTGATATTTTCAGTAAAATTTGCATATAATTATAGAAAATAGAAGTGGCTGAGAATTATTTTAGAGGTGTCTGGACAAATTCCATTATATAAGAAGTACCTACCGACCAAGACACCATCATTACATAAAGGAATATCTGTGTCCCCCTGGCCTCTTTGACAGAAGTGGAAATCTAGGAGGGATAAGGTCACTATGTGGGCTTCCCAAGTGGTGCTAGTGGTGAAGAACTAGGCTGCCAGAGGAGCCTGAACAGAAGTAACTTAGCATGTGAGAAGGCAAGGTCAGTATTCAGTGGTGTTCAGTTCAGTTCAGTCGCTCAGTCGTGTCCGACTCTTTGCGAACCCATGAATCGCAGCATGCCAGGCCTCCCTGTTCATCACCATCTCTCGGAGTTCACTCAGACTCACGTCCATCGAGTCAGTGATGCCATCTAGCCATCTCATCCTCGGTCGTCCCCTTCTCCTCCTGCCCCCAATCCCTCCCAGCATCAGAGTCTTTTCCAATGAGTCAACGCTTCGCATGAGGTGCCCAGAGTACTGGAGTTTCAGCTTTAGCATCATTCCTTATAAAGAAATCCCAGGGTTGATCTCCTTCAGAATGGACTGGTTGGATCTCCTTGCAGTCCAAGGGACTCTCAAGAGTCTTCTCCAACACCACAGCTCAAAAGCATCAATTCTTCGGCGCTCAGCCTTCTTCACAGTCCAACTCTCACATCCATACATGACCACAGGAAAAACCATAGCCTTGACTAGACGGACCTTAGTCGGCAAAGTAATGTCTCTGCTTTTGAATATGCTATCTAGGTTGGACATAACTTTCTTTCCAAGGAGTAAGCGTCTTTTAATTTCATGGCTGCAGTCACCATCTGCAGTGATTTTGGAGCCCCCAAAAATAAAGTCTGNCAGGAAAAACCATAGCCTTGACTAGACGGACCTTAGTCAGCAAAGTAATGTCTCTGCTTTTGAATATGCTATCTAGGTTGGTCATAACTTTCTTTCCAAGGAGTAAGCGTCTTTTAATTTCATGGCTGCAGTCACCATCTGCAGTGATTTTGGAGCCCCCCAAAATAAAGTCTGACACTGTTTCCACTGTTTCCCCATCTGTTTCCCATGGAGTGATGGGACCACATGTCATGATCTTCGTTTTCTGAATGTTGAGCTTTAAGCCAACTTTTTCACTCTCCTCTTTCACTTTCATCAAGAGGCTTTTTAGTTCCTCTTCACTTTCTGCCATAAGGGTGGTGTCATCTGCATAGCTGAGGTTACTGATATTTCTCCTGGCAATCTTGATTCCAGCTTGTGTTTAGTCCCCCCAATTAATAGAGAATTAACCCTTTAAAATTTTCTTTCCCTATTATCTCTACTTTTCACATCAATTACCTTAATTTTCATAAACTTTTATATTCTTTAACTATATAGGCATATTTGAGAATCATTATTGGGTTGCCCAAAAACTTCATTCAGGTTTTTTGTACCATCTTATAGGAAAATCTGAAGAACTTTCTGGCCAATCCAATATTATCAGTGCTCTTACAGCTTTATAAAAATATTGTTTTCCCCTGATACTGTTATTATTATACTGCCTCTCTCAGCTTTATAAGAATGTTGGTATTTAGTAACTTCTTTTTCTGTTTCCACTTATTCATTCAATCTTCATAGACTTGTTTCTTTTTATTATTCAATTTAAAAACAGTAATCTACTGTGCTGTAAATAACAAAAATACAAACTCACTTAAGTTTTTATTTTATTTTTATAAATTACTTTTAAAATTTTTTTTTTACTTTACAATACTGTATTGGTTTTGCCATACATCAACATGAATCCACCACGGGTGTACATGAGTTCCTAATCCTGAGTCAGGTGGTCTGGTATTCCCATCTCTTTCAGAATTTTCCACAGTTTATTGTGATCCACACAGTCAAAGGCTTTGGCATAGTCAATAAAGCAGATGTTTTTCTGGAACTCTCTTGCTTTTTCCGTGATCCAGCGGATGTTGGCAATTTGATCTCTGGTTCCTCTGCCTTTTCTAAAGCCAGCTTGAACATCAGGGAGTTCACGGTTCACGTATTGTTGAAGCCTGGCTGCCAGCGAGAGCCGGCGCGGTCCGCTGCGAGAGCCGGGCCGGCGCACTACGCGCGGTCCGCTGCGAGAGCCGGGAGGAGCTACCCTGTGCTGAGGTCGGGGCGGCGACCGAGAGGAGCTACCCCGCATACGAGGTCAGTGGCGGCCCGGGAGGAGACACCCCGCGACCGAGGTCAGGGCGGCAGCCGGGAGGAGCTGCCCCATGTCCGAAGCCAGTGGCGGCCGGGAGGAGACACCCGGCGTCCGAAGTCAGAGCGGCAGCTGGGTGGAGCTACCCCATGTCCGAGGCCAGTGGCAGCCGGGAGGAGACACCCCGCGTCCGAGGTCCGGGGCAGTTGGGAGAAGCCACCTCGAGCTTGAGGCCAGGGGCCGTGACCCCGGGGAGCCACCAAGAGCCAGGGGCGGCAGCTGGGAGGAGCCACCACTGCGCCCGAGGCCAGGGGCGGGGACCCTGAGGAACCACTCCAAGCCTGAGCCCGAGGCCAGGGCCATTGGCCGGGAGGAGCAACCCTATCCCACGTTGAAGGCCAGGAACGGCAGCGGTGAGGAGATACCCCTCTGTCCAAGGTAAGAGAAACCCAAGTAAGATGGTAGGTGTTGCAAGAGGGCATCAGAGGGCAGACATTCAGTGGTGAGGAGAGACAATTAACCTGATTTGTTCTTCTGTTAGTTTTGAGACTATAAGATTTATGAGTGCAGAGCCTTGGTCTCTTTTATTGACCAGTATATTCCCAGCATATGTAAATTCCCAGACTATATTTTTTCCACACATACAGTCATTATACAAAAAATATTATTGAATCATTGACAAGAAGAAAATGAAGCCAATGCCATTCCTTCTGCTGTGAGAAGAAAAAAAAAAAAAAGGAAATAAGCAAAATTGTTGAAAATTCCTCTTCTCTAAGCCAACTGTCTTCTCAGCTGGGAAAATCCTTGAGAAAAATCTCAGAGATAAGTGGGCCATTACAGGCCCGCTTACCACACTATCTAGAAGGCAGAAAAAGAATAGTTTTTCTGTAGCTTTCTACATCTTCCTACAAATTAAAAATAAAGAAGGAAAGGTGGCAGAGCACCCTGAGTAGAGAGGTCTTCGATACCTGTAGCAACTTATATGGTACAGGGTGCCTCAGGTATGGTAGATATGAGGGGGCAGTGAGCCCTGACAGGCAGAAAGGGCAGTCCGAGGAGAGAGTCCTGAGTGAAGATAATGTCTCAGCTGGCTAAGAGCCTTTGGATGGCTCAAAACTTGGACTCTGCTGAGAAAGAAAAAGAAGCATTTCAATTCTTAGGACACCGTGGCTTCATTGACAGAGTTTTCCCAGGAGTTACCCTTGGTGCCAAAGGAGAGAGATGAGAGAAAATTCTTTGTTTATCTGACAGTTGGACAGCGTCTTTTTCAAGGGATTCAGCAGCAGAGAAGTGAGACATTGAATGAGAATTGGAAAACTTTCAGCCTGCTGCCAGGTAGGAGGCGACTACACAGCTTTAGAGTAGAGGAAAATGCGTAAGGAAATGGCCATTACTTAGGAAAACTGAGCATGAAAAAACGATGGGATGTCAAGCAAATTTGTGATATCCTGATAGTTTGAATGTCTCTAATATTGCTAAAATTTCAGACTAAACAGTCTTCCATTCAGTCACTCACGTGTGTCCAGCTCTTTGTGAACCCATGGACTGCAGTACGCCAGGCTTTCCTGTCTAACATCAACTCCTGGAGCTTGCTCAAACTCATGTTCATTCAGTCGCTGATGCCATCCAACCATCTCATCCTCTGTCATCCCCTTCTCCTCCTGTCTTCAATCTTTCACAGCATCAGGGTCTTTTCAAATGAGTCAGCTCTTCACATCAGTTGGCCAAAGTATTGGAGTTTCAGCTTCAACATTAGTCCTTCCAAGGAATATTCAGAACTGATTTCCTTTAGGATGGACTGGTTGGATCTCCTTGCAGTCTCTGGGACTCTCAAGAGTCTTCTCCAACACCACAGTTCAAAAGCATCAATTCTTCAGTTCTCAGCTTTCTTTATAGTCCAACTCTAACACCCATACATGACCACTGGAAAAACCATAGCCTTGACTCGATGGAACTTCATTGGCAAAGTAATGTCTCTACTTTTTAATATGCTGTCTAGGTTGGTCATAGATTTTCTTCCAAGGATCAAGTGTCTTTTAATATCATGGTTGTAGTCACTATCTGCAGTGATTTTTGGAGCCCACAAAATAGTCTGTCACTATTTCCACAATTTCCCCATTTATTTGCCATGAAGTGATGGGACCGGATGCGATGATCTTAATTTTCTGAATGTTGAATTTTCAGCCAGCTTTTTCCCTCTTCTTTTTCACTTTCATCAACAGGCTATTCAGTTCCTCTTCACTTTCTGCCGTAAGGGTCGTGTCATCTGTATATCTGAGGTTATTGATATTTCTCCCAGCAATCTTGATTCCAGCTTGTGCTTCATCCAGCCCAGTGTTTCTCATGATGTACTCTGCATATAAGTTAAATAAGCAAGATGACAACATACTGCCTTCATGTACTCCTTTCCCAATTTGGAACCAGTCTTTTGTTCCATATCCATTTCTAACTGTTCATTCTTAATCTGCATACAGATTTCTCAGTAGGCAGGTAAGGTGATCTGCTATTCCCATTTCTTGAAGAATTTTTTCACAGTTTGTTGTGATCTAAACAGTCAAAGGTTTTAGTGTAATCAATAAAGCAGAAGTATATATATATATATTTTTTGAAATTCTCTTGCTTTTTCTATAATCCAAGAAATGCTGGCAACTTGATCTCTGGTTCCTCTACCTTTTCTAAATCTGTCTTGAACATCTGCCAGTCCACGGTTCACATACTGTTGAAGCCAGGCTTGGAGAAATTTGAGCATTACTTTACTAGTGTTTGAGATCAGGGCAATTGTGTGGTGAGGTGAGGTGAGGTGAAGTCGCTCAGTCGTGTCTGACTCTTTGCGACCCCGTGGACTGTAACCTACTAGGCTTCTCTGTCCATGGGGTTCTCCAGGCAAGAATACTGGAGTGGATTGCCATTTCCTTCTCCAGGGGATCTTCCCGACCCAGGGATAGAACCCAGGTCTCCCGCATTGGAGGCAGACGCTTTAACCTCTGAGCCACCAGGGAAGTAGTTTGAGCATTCTTTGGCATTGCCTTTGTTTGGGATTGGAATGAAAATTTACCTTTTCCAGTCCTGTGGCCACTGCTGAGTTTTCAAAATTCTCTGGCATATTGAACACAGCACTTTCATAGCATCATCTTTTAGGATTTGAAAGAACTCAACTGGAATTCCATCACCTGCACTAGCTTTGTTCATAGTGATGCTTCCTAAGGCCCACTTGACTTTGCATTCCAGGATGTCTGGCTGTAGGTGAGTGATCACACCATCATGGTTATCTGGGTCATGAAGATCTTAGGGCACAACAATTTGAACAGAGAGGGCAACTTGAAGTTGTGTTTGAACAATAATATTACTTTGATTGGATTTCACAGATAAAACAATAATCTAAAGATGTCTTTATTGAAATTTGTAAAATATTGTGAAAATGTAGATTCTCCTTTACATTTCTATGGTATGGTTTGAACTGTTGATGGTGATTCACTGATTACTTGTAATGAAAATAATGAGGGGTATAAACAATTCATTGTGAAACAATAATAAAAGCCATGACTAAAAGCAAGGTGACAGGGACTAGAAGTGACATGTGAGGAGCCACTTCCAACTAAAATCTGTTAAAAATTAAGATTAAGCATCACTGAACTTCCACTGCAGGGGCATGGGTTTTACCCCTAGTCAGGGAACTGAGATCCCACATGCCCCATAACGGGGCCAAAAAAAGAAAAAGATGAAGCATTGCTAATGCTTCATTAGTGATGAAGCATTGGTCAAGATGGAAATCTAAGTGAAAATGTGGTTTGATTTCATACACTCCTTTCTTGGGAGTATTGTCATTAGTACATTAAGTTACACTGTTATGGAGAAGGCAATGGCAGCCCACTCCAGTACTCTTGCCTGGAAAATCCCATGGACGGAGGAGCCTGGTAGGTTACAGTCCATGGTGTCTCGAAGTCGGACATGACTGAGTGACTTCACTTTCACTTTTCACTTTCATGCACTGGAGAAGGAAATGGCAACCCACTCCATTATTCTTGCCTGGAGAATCCCAGGGACGGGAGCCTGGTGGGCCGCCGACTATGGGGTCACACAGAGTCGGACACAACTGATGTGACTTAGCAGCACACTGTTATAAATTGTTAAGAAAAATAAATAAATGCACTGACATAAATATTGAAAACCCTGATACATGAATATTAAGAATGAAAATGTAAGCAGTATAAACATACTTTAATTAAAATGTAATGGGATCTATTCAATATGTGTTAGACTTCATTCTTTGCATAGGCAAGTGGACTAACTACACATTCAATATAGGGAGTATATAGGCCTCTGTTCAACTCACCCCAGACACTGAGACAGGAGACCAGTGACGTCTACCTCTCAAATTTGCAAAGTTCTGTCTCTGGATTGTCTATAAATTTTGTCTAGCAGCCAGTACACATTTGTTGGGTTGAACTGATTATGTATGCATAAATATACACATACTCTTGGGATAACTGAAGGAGCCTGATTACTTCGTTCTATTAGTATTTACCTTGTTAAGGTATTTTCTCTTTCAGCTTACTTCATTTTTGACTCAGAACAAGTCTATTTCTGGGGCTTTGAGCACAATTGATGTTTACTGAATATGCTGTGAAAAATCTGTTTTACCTCTATTTGTCTAGGATGATGGAGGTTAAGGTCATATACAGATACTTGCATGTTTTAGTCATCATTTTCGTTATCAGCTTATATTGCCCTCACATACCAACCACTGTATTTCTAATTGCAGTTAATTTCAGCTAAATGTTTAAAATGTGAATTCTAGTTCAGAAAAAAGTTTCTTGGTAAATATTAAGTTATTAATTACTCCTATTATGACTGTTACAGTATATTAAGAGATTAATGAATTCTGCCAGTTGGTGAATCAAGAATATATATGAGATAGTCTGATTTTTCAGCAGATACTAAAATACTTAAAGTAAAAGGGAACATATTATTTTGTGTCAGATTCTATTCCAGTTTGGACTGCTTATATTTATAACTTCTAGAAGGACAAGTTAAAGTTAGAAGAAAGAAGAGGCAGGGTATTATAATCAGAAGACAGTGTACAAGCACAAGAATGCATTACATATTCAGTTAGCTATAATCCATAATACAGTCAGAATACACAGTAGAGAGAAGATGGCTTGATGAGATGATAAAGATCTAGAGGATGCAGAGCTAAGGAATTGAAGCTTTATCCTGTGGGGGAAATTTATGCCTAAGGAACACAGTCAGATTTGAATATTACAAAGATCTCTTTAAGAGAATGTAAATGGTATATTGGTGCAGGGAAGTGAACTCTGCAGACACTTATGATAGAACTGTCACATTAGTCTGTGCAAGAAATAAACCAAATGATAAAAGAGACACTAGGGAACAGGAAACACAGTGGAGAACTGTATACTGGACAGACAAAGATATCCATATTTCTGGCAGGGAAGATAGCAATAATTGATGCTATTTACCAAAATTTGGGAATCCAAGAGAGGAAGAGAAGAGGGAAGGGGATGAGGCAGGGAAAATGATAAGTTCAAAGCCATATTAAGTATGTGATCAAAGAGAAATCTCAGGTGCAGGTATTCTGATAATCAGTCAATTTGATGATATTATAGCAGAAAGTCTAGGGTAGAAATATTAGAAAATAAGAAAACAATGCCAATAACAAGTAATTGCAACTATGAAAAAAGACAGTATCATGAGGAGTGATGAACATGGGATGGAATTAAGAAACATATTGAATTAAGATTCAGTAAGACTGGTCCCAAATTGATTTAACATTTAACCATTAGAGAAATGCATTGCTCTTACTAAGCACCAGAGCAAGTGCTATTTAAAGTATGTAATTTATTCAAGTACAACTTCTAAACTTTAAACAGAACTGTAGCTAAAATTTAGTTTTATAGAAGTATTTTTCTATATCAGGCTATTGTGTGTAAACTGTAGGTCAAGGCACATGTTATCCAAGTTTAGTATTCAAAACACCTAGTACTTTTTTTTTTTTCCTTCTGTTTTTTGGCCTCATTGCACAGTATGTGGGATCTTAGTTCCTAGACCAGAAATCAAACCCAAGCCCCCTGCAGTGGAAACACAGCATCTTAACCACTGGATAACTGTGTATATGGCCAATATATGTTTATGAAACCAAATTGACACATCTATACTGCAACTTTCATCATATTATGCATTGTTTCAGCATGTACTTACTGAATATATGCTACAGGCCAGGCCTTTTCCTTTTTGCTATGGATAAAAAGATTAATTAATATTTTTAGATTTAAAAAGTAGTCTAGGCAAAGATAGAAACATATATAAAACAATAATTGCTGTACTATGATAGAAATAAGTACAGAATGAAAAGGAATCACAAAAAAAGGATATATCAGTCAACTGGTCAGCTTCTTATAGGTGATGAAATATAAGCCAAATGTTAAAGTGGAGTAGGAGTAAGCCAAGTTCATTGGGGTGGAGGGGCTGTACCCTTGGAGGTATTACAAGTGTGAGAGTCATCTTTGTGAGTAGGATGCAAGGTGGGAGATCACAGAGCTCTCAGTAACTCTGACAAAATAGTGGAATGATGGAAGGGAGAGATAGAAGAGAATAATGAACCACGAAGATGAACATCAGGTAGGGACAATATGTTTCTATGCTATGTTTAGGAATCTAAATAAGAGAAAAGTAAGAAGAGATAGGCTATAAATTCAACATCAGACATTTTGGGTTAGAATGTGTATGGTTAAAGTAGGCTGACTACTGTAATAAAATATCATTTCATTATCTTAACAAATAAAAGTTACTGTTTCATCAATATCATAGCCCAGTGAAGGGTTTTTGGGAAGGTATACATTTAATGAGCCATTCACGCACTAAGGTTCCTTTTAACCTTTCATATGCCTTCCTCTAAATTCTTAGAACCTTCTCTGTGGAGCACATGGACATGCAAAGAATGAGAAGATTCAGGCAAGAGTGTTTCATGGGGCAGACCTAAAAGAGGCCTGTATCACATCAACACACATTTTGCTGGTCAGAAGTCAGTAACATGGTCATACCTGGTTCTTCAGGAGACCGAGGAATTTAGCCTATCCCGATGCTTCATAAGGGAAAGAAAAGGAATTTGATGAGCAAGTTTCTATCTGTGAGATAGGCAAGGATAAATAAAAGGTAGAGAACTATGTTTTAAGTCTATTAATATATTTATGAGTCCTGAACATAAAACATTGGTAGTTTTAATCATGGAAGCAAATGAAATCCCAAGTACAATCAAGTATATTGAAAATAACTCAGGGGAACTTCAGCATTTCATGGATACATTTTAAAAAGCATGAACAAGGAATTAAATATAAATGGCCAGAAAAGTACGAGAAGAGTAGGACAGAGAATGTCAACGATGTCAAGAGAGGGAAAGAATTTCAAGAGCAAGGGAGTGATCAAAGGCATGATAAGCTTCAGGGTGATTAAGTAAGATAGAAACCATTGGCCATATCCTAAAACTTTACTTCAATTCGGTATGACTTCATTGTGTCATTTATATGGTTAAATACCCTATAGGAAGGGGACTATGACTGTATCTTGAGCAATAAATAGCCTTAACTCATGATGTCTCAACTTGCTTGAGACGGTTAAGTTTTCTGTATAATTGCTGATTTCAAATTAGCTTTAATAAAAATGTTAAATCTACATTCACAGTTACTTTCTCATATAAGTTTTATATGTGGTGTTTTTCTAAAAAGATTTTAAAAATCAATAAAAATAATTTATAGTTCCCTTTAACATTCATGTTTATCATCTCCTTATTAAATGCATTCTGCAGTTAAATGGAAGCTCTTTTGTGGATTCAGAATATATGTAAAATATGTTTGCATGTATGCTTCTCACATATGTATGTATCTATACATACACATATCTACATACTTTCTTATGAACACATGTAATTAAATTTTAAATAGTGACAAATAAAAGCAAATTATATAAATACCTTGCTAAACATCTCAATTTGTCTTTAAATTATGAAACCCTTGATGCCACTGTTTGGAAATTGCATATCTCCAAGGAATAAGGTGGATGGGAGGTGGGATACATTATCTGTGTTTTAATATCCATGTTTAAAATAATTAAACATTAATAATAAATATCCTGAGTATAGGTACATACTATTTGACATTGAAAATAATGTGAAGAAATATTTACCAAATGTTTTTTCTTAAAAAAATCTTACATTCCCTATATATAAAATATTTACAAGAGAAGCCCCTGTTGGTTTCCATTGATGGTGATCTCTGAAGCAACTCTGGGAATTCCTATGTCAATAGGAGCAAAGTTTGGAAACAACTGAAGGAGTGGGCTGTGCTGCTACAGGAACTTCCACAAGAAGGCAAGTGATGGAGGAAAAATGTGGGGTCAAAGATGCTCCAAAGCTCTAAGTAGAAAAGATTGAGAGGAAGAAATTAAGCAGGTAGCCAGTGGCAGGCCCTCATATAAAATAAAATACAGTAAAAGGTAAAACAAAATAGCTTGTTTAGGATAGCACATTGGTGATGAAATAGACTATAGGGCAACCCTAGGAAAAGCATGAGACAAGAACTTTGCTGTAGACACAAGCAACGCCAAACCGAACTAACAGAAAACAAAACAACAACCAAAAAAAAAAAAAAAACTTCAGACACTCAAGCAGGTAAAACACAAATGGTTTTTAGCAGCAGTGATTAATACTAAATAAAATGAATGAAACTTCTGCCTCTAAATAGCATGAACCAAGAAATGTTCTCACCATAAATTCAAATTCCATTAACATGTGTTCACCTGTATGTGCATGTGTGCTGAGTTGTGTCTGACTTTTGACCATCCCATGAACTGTAGAGTACCAGTCTCCTCAGTCCCTGGAATTTCCAGGCAAGAATACTGTAGTGGATTGCCATTTCCTACTCCAGGAGATCTTCCCCAGGAGACCGAATCCATGTCTTTATATCTCCTGCATTGGCAAGCAGACTTTTTACCACTGACTCACCTGGGAAGCCCATAAAGTCACTTAAAATGTAGCTAATTCCTGTGATCTAGGCTCTCCACCAGGTAGTTGGGAGATGGAGAAATCAAACCCAGTTTCCTCTGATAGAAATCTTTCCTCCTCCTAAGAAAGAAATGTGTACATAAAAATGATGCCAGAAGGTAATGGCAGATGCCGTACTAGTGGAGCTTAGAGACATGGCTCCTGAATCTGATAGGATAGGCACAGAGAATACTTCTGGGTAGAAAGGAAACTTGAACTGGGTTAGTGGTTTACCAACAGGGAGTATTTAGATAAATTAGACTTTACAGTAGCACCACCAGTAGCAATGGCAGTAAATGAGTAAATCCAATCAAGAAAACAGAACCATGTGTATTAATCTCTTATTTGGACGGTATCTCATAGAATGTAACTGCATTTAATTAATTTCACTCTGACTTTGATACACTTAGGCATATTTTATACATAGGAAAGAAATTAAATTTGTTAAGTCTCTTGTCTAAGGTAATAAACACGGCCTTGGTTGCTATGCTGGGATACAGGCTCAGGTAATCTAATTCTACAACTTGTTCTTAACTGCAACTGACAGTGAAGAAGTACTGAAAGAAAGAAGGAAAGAAAGAAAAGAAAGTCAAGCTATAGCGTATGGAGTCCCCCATCCCTATAATATTGATAAAGAAGAAAAATACTGTTTTTGTTCCAATTTCCTTCTGAGTGATGTCTGCTTTCCAGAGAGATCTCAAAAATCAGCATATAAGTGTGAGTATACAGTTTACTGTGTGAGGCAGCATCTAATGTATTGTCCTGTTTACAATATTGAACAATATTAAAAAGAAAATTCCCAAATATTTGAGTTGAAGGAACAACAACAAAGGATACAAAGAGCACAGTGACTTAAAATGCAAATCACAAAGATCTTCGAAAATTGTCATAAGTTTTTTCTTAGTCTTCTTTTCAAAGCCAATGATTTTTGATTCATTTAGTATTTCAGACAATGAAGATATTGCAGAAATTCCCTTTTCTTACTAACTTTACCTTGATCAGACCCTTTTCACTCTGTTTACTCAACTTATAGTTGACTTCCATCATGATAAACCCTCCCTTGCATAGTTCTCAACAGCCCTTGTCTTGCTTCATTGTACTTGCTTTTTTGAACTGCCTTCCTACTTAAACAAACTCTGAGACTATACCCACTACAGCTGCCTGTGGTTAGCGATCAACACTGTCATGTAAACATGTCCCACTTTAAATTCATGATTAAGTGGGCCCTTAAGGTTGCTGAGCAATCACACTACATTCTCCAAATCTACACACCATTCACTTTCCCAGAGGATTATACACGCATTCTCCACAAATTTACATCACCTTTACTCACTCTCATGCATTGCTGCTGACCTCTTGATTCTAGTTCACTTAGGAAATACAAGAACCCAGACTAGAACTTCCACATCTCACTCCCATCTGCACCATGTCTATAAAAGAATGACTTTGCTGTTCATTCTTCTTGGGAAGGCTAACTCCTCCTCAAGTGCATTAAACCCAATCCTTTCTCATATACACAAATCTCCCTAGTCATTTCCGCTTTCTTTGCTGCACCATCCCAGTTTACTTTTCAATCTTTCTCAACAGCATATAAAAACATTGTTTTTCTTCCACTAAGAATCTGTCTCTTAACAAATTTGTCAGAATGTTGATAAATAACAAAGCTAGGTAATTGCTACCAGTATATATATTACACATCAATCACTGTTTGTGTACATTAAAAAAAAAAAAGAAAAAGAAAAAGCTGTAATGCAAAAGAAAAAATGAAAACAAAAAAACCTCCAGTGACTTTTCTATTCCTTTCTACATATGATGCCAATTCTCTCATTCACAGTATAACAAAACAACTTAAAATCTCTCTACACTCACCTTTTTCACTTCCTTATTCTTGCACATCCACTCCATTAATGCTGGGGTCAATGGAATGAAGGTTTTAAGGAGGCTTGATGAACATTTTCATGAGGTTTATTTTATTTTTCTTATTATTCTATTTTTAAATAATTTGAAAAATTAAAATATAATTTCTTTACAGTGTTGTGTTAGTTTCCACCACACACTGAAGTGAATCAGACACATGCATACATATATCCCCTCCCTGACAAGCCTCCCTCCCCTCATCCCTCTGTGTGAGTGAGTGTGAGTGCTCAGTCATGTCTGACTCTGTGCGACCCTATGGACTATAGCCCGCCAGGTTCCTCTGTCCATGGGATTCTCCAGGCAATAATTCTGGGGTGGCTTGCCTTTTCCTTCTCCAGTGATCCCACTCCTCTAGGTCATCACAAAGCACCAAGCTGAGCTTCCTGTACTACCCAGCAGCTTCCCACTAGCTATCTATTTTACACATATGTCAATCCTAATCTCCCAATTCATCCCTTCCTTCCCTTCCACCTCTGTGTCCACATGTCAGTTCTCTACATTTTCATACCTATTCCTGTCCTCCAAATAGGTTCATCAGTACCATTTTTCTAGATTCAATATATATGCATTAATATATGATATTTGCTTTTCTTTCTGACTTACTTCATTCTGTATGACAGATTCTAGGTCCATCCAGGACACTTGTTTTATTGACACAATTAATCTATAAGTAATGAGATAACTAATCATTTTTACAAACTGAAAATCAGTGAGCCATTATATAATCAAGACAGTGTGCTTCAAGTTTCATAAATGTGACTCGAACTACCTTTAGCAAACAAGAGTAATTTATTGGCTAACATAACCAAAATAATGATAGAGTTGTCATAAGGGCTCAGAGATAAGTATTAGCCTCTTTGCTTTGCTTTTTTCTTTCTTTCTGTGACTTCTTTAACTGTTAGACACACTGTTACTGGCAGTCTCTACATTTAAGCTAATAGCAATTAAAAAAAAAAAAAAACCAAAACCCAAACAGGGAGTAAGAGTTCTTCCATATTGTCCTAGTTTCATAAATCCCAAGGAAAGATTCTTGTTGGTCCTATCTGAGTCAGGTATTGACTCCATTAGCAGTATCTGAACAGGGTATCAGAATCTATAAAAAAGATGGCAGCTTCCTTTGAAATCATCAGTAACCAGGCAAGGGAACTGCTAGCATAGATTGGTGGGAGTGTGGTGCACGTGTAGTGAATTACTACACTGGGCAAACAAAACAACAGATGTTTGTTAACAACTATTTGTTTTGGCTTCCTACTCTCCAATTGGAGACCATTGTCCTAGAAGCTTAATTGTACTTATCCCCCTCCCCTTTTCTTTCCAGCACAGTAAAAGGGTTTCCACAATTTTAAGGCAACTGAGTAGTTTCACTCATACATATTTCAAAGTTACACTGAGAGAAAAACTCAGGTTAGTTCCAAAGGAAAACTGTTCTGTTGAAGTAACTTAAGAAAGTTAAAAACCTTTCCAAAGACAAGTAACTTTGTGATGATATTATAGACTGAATGTTTATGACCCCTCAAAATTTATAAGTTGAAATCTAATCCCCAGTATGATGGGTATTTGGAGGTGGAGGCTTTGGGAGGGTGGAGCCCTCATGGATGGGATTAGCATCCTTCTAAGAAGAGGCCAGAGGGCCAGTTTGTCCCTTGCCCATTATGTTAAAAAACAAAGTCAACAATCTGTGACCTAAAGGAGGGGTCTCACCAGAAGTCTACCATGCTAGCACCATAATTATACATTTCTAGCCCCCAGAGCTACAAGAAAATAAATTCCTGTTGTTGATAAGCCACCTACTTTATGGCATTTTGTGCTAATGACCCAAGCTTGTGGAAACAGATAATAACTAAACTGATATCAGGGAAAGTGACATGAAGATTTTATTAACAAGAGTCTTTCAGGTGCTCAAAAACTTAAAAAAATATTACGAGAAACTCTATGATACAATGTAATATAAATTAGTATAATAATATAAATAAGTATATTGCTACTGAGTTGAAGCTCAGAAAATACTACCTTTCAGTCTTTTCAAATAGGGTGGTTTCTTTTTCTATTTTGAATATATAGTAACTGCTTGGTGGTAGTTTGGGCACTAAGTCGTGTTCAACTCTTACGACCCCATGGACTGTAGCCTGCCAGGCTCCTCTGTTTGTGGGATTCTCCAGGCAAGGATACTGGAGTGAATTGCCATTTCCTACTCCAGGGGATCTTCCTAACCCAGAAATCAAACCCAGGTCTCCTGCATTGCAGACAGATTACTTTACAACAATTACTTAATTATTTATTTTTGGTGCCCAAACTTTGTGAACTACATCTGCGAAACCTTAGAGATTCAGGTAAAAGTTTCAAGGAGTGATCAAATAAATTAATAAAGAAACCAAAAAATTCTTTCCTTTAAAGCTCTTTGTTGTTATTTTGAAAATTATAAAAAATAATTATACCACAAATTTTTGTAAATTGTTATTAATATTTTATTTTGTTTAAAGCAATTATTGAGTGACACAGCATGCTGCTGTATACATTTAGGAAGCACACACTTGTGATATATTACTATGTAAACTTTACAATGGAAGTGATTTGAGTCTTTTCTGTTCATTGCTTTATACACAATTCCCATAGCAGTACTTGACTCATAGTAGATGTGTCATACTTTTTAAAGTCAATTAGTGAATCTTTGTCATATAATAATTTTAAAATATTTTTATTGTTATATATTAAGATTTATCCTGCTATTACATTTATGGACATTAAGTCCAGCTCAGGATAACAAATACAAATGAAAAAATGAAGGAACCATGTCCTTTTATCTTATTATTATATCACATTTTTGAAAATCATGGAGCAAAAAAGTCAGCGTTAAATTTAACTAAATGGAAGGAGAATCCTATAACTGGCCACCAAGCAGAGACATCAGGTGATATGAATCTATTCTAAAAGAAAAAGACTGAATTTTCAGTATTAGATACTTATAAGAACTTAGATTTCCCAACCAAGTAGACAGATATTAAAACATCACAAGTTTGCTTAGTTCATGCATGCTGTGCAAAAGTTGCTTCAGTCGGGCCCAACTCTATGAAATCCTATGGACTGTAGCCCACCAGGCTCCTCTGTCTATGGGATTCTCCCAACACAGGGATTGAGCCCACATCCCTTATGTCTCCTGCATTGACAGGTGGTTTCTTTTTCATTCCCAGCCAAAATAAGTTGCCATATTGGAGAGATTTTGTGCCATCATGTTCAGCCATTTTATGTCTTTGAGCCTTCAAGAAAAAATATTTTTGCCAATAAATGTTATACATTCCAGAAATACTGATATATTTTCCACTATTTTAAAGCAACTCTTGGAGAAATTAGCAGCTATCTAATTTTCTTTCTGCATGCAGCCGGACAAAAATATGTGTGCCACAGTGAAGCCGGGCCTTCCCTCGTGGCTCAGGTGATAAAGAATCTACCTACAATGCAGGAGACTCAGGTTTGATCCCTGGGTCAGGAAGATCCCCTGGAGAGGGCAATGGCTACCCAGTTCAGTATTCTTGTCTGGGAAATCCCATGGACAGAAGAGCCTGGAGGGCTACAGACCATGGGGTCACAGAGTCAGACATGGCTGAGCAACTTTTGCTTCACTTTTAGTGAAGCCAGCGCCTTGCTTTCACTTATTGCATGCAAATTTTTGCCATCAGAGAAAAATTTGCATTTTATGAGCTCATTTTGGAACCTGGAAAGGATGTCAATGTCTTCAAAATGGTGGAAAACATCTTTGCCAGGGAAAGCTTCCACTGGAAGACAAATCTTGGTGTTCAATGCACAGGTGGAGCACCTGCAATGTTTGGCAACACATCTGGGTTGGCTGCTTTCTTGAAGAAAGCCACTCCACATGTCATAATGACTCACTGCCTTCTAAACCGGCAAGCAATGGCATGAGACTGCCAGAAATTCTGAAAAAGTCTTCCTCCACTGCCATGGAAAGATCAACTTTACCAGAGCCAGAGGTTTAAATCATTCATGTTGGCATGGTTTGTCAAAGGATGAGACAGGACTATTAACTTCTCCACTGCATGTTCCAAGAGTAAAACTTGACGTGCTTGATTGCATTTTGGGAAAGTTTTACCTTTATTGTTTCCCTCCTTTCTCTCTTCTTGCTTTCTTTGTTACTTATTTTTTTGCAGGGGAACAGGTGGAAGATAAAATGATGTAAAGAAAAATTCATTTGGAAATACTGGACAAGGAGGAGTTGATCCACATGTTGCTTAAGAAAGACTACTTTTGACAATACAATTGAGGTAATTTGTTCAAAGCAAAGCCTTGAATTACAGATGCTGCTAAAAACGAAACAAGCACAGCATTCTATCCCTCCCTTAAACCACCACCACAACAAATGACAAACTATTTATCCAAGTTACCTGTTTTTAACCAAACACAAGAATAAGGAAAGTATCTAAAAGTTATAAATGCTATAGAAGTCATGATTTTCGTCTTCATGGAGAGCAGTAGAGCCTTGCCAAATTCCCTGTGGGAAGATATCTACAGATCCCTGGAAAAACTGTACTGGAAAAACTATAGAGTTCTTCCCAAGGTCATGTCTGCTCAAACTACTTAAATATTGAAATCTGGACTTGTGATCCTTTTCTTGATGTCACAAAAAGCATCACTGTGGCATATTTTGACCTATATGATTTTGGGACAAATGACTTGCCAGGATTTCAAGTCAGGAAATTCCAGAGAATTCAGTTATATTTGACAATGTACACTCACATGGCAAAGCCTTTTGTGGAAATATTGATTCCACTCACATGTCTTTGTGAAGAAGGTTATTAGCATGAAAAGTTGCCTAAACACATAAACAAAAATATCAAAATTAGATGACAAAGATAACATGCATATTTTCAAGTCAAAGCTATGAGAATTCCATATTTTTAAGCTGAATAATTATCATATTTTTGCTATTTCCTTCAGAGAAAAAAGGATTTGCCATATTTGTAAAATTTGGATCTTAAATTTTGGATGGCTTATTCAGTAAACAGCCTCTAATTATGTTTATAAATACATGTGAGCACTGAAAACATAAATATTGCTAAAGGTTTCTTTCACATTACCTTTTGATCATTTTGTAGTTGAATAGTTAGGTACAACAGTTATGAGGTGATGGTTTCAAAACTGAACCAGGTGTTCCAGAATGACCAGCAATCTGGACCATTCACTTTCTCCAAAAATCGTTGTTTCTGGTTCTCCATGAAGATAAGCTAAACTTCTTTCCACATTTGATTTATATCCTTGGCATTCTCCTCCTTACTCTCAGTAGATGATTTTTATTTCTCCTTCACAGAGGAGTTTCCTTAACTTTCTTCATCAAACCTGGAAGCTAACTTGCATCTGTAGGTCTACTCTCTTTTCTCTCCATTATAATGACAATTGGTCAAATGGCTGGAAGCCAGAGAAGGCAGTGCTCCAGCTTCAACCATGCTTATGATAACACCTATGGAATCGCACATCACCCAGACAGAAGTGTCCCAAGGAGCCTGTGTAGAGTCGAACTATTCTACCAGCTTGGTTTCTTCACCTTGGGACTGTCATTGGAGAGAAAACTATACCTTTTTTCTCCAAGCATATTACAGGGTTCTTCTGTAATAGTATGTTAGCTTTTACTCTAATTCATGAAGGTCCTGTCGTTCTTTCTGTATGATCCCATCAACTGCTGTGGTTTCAATTATTTCCAAATTCTACAGATTCAAGGATCTCGTTCCTCAGCCCAGAGCTGCTCCACTGGCTACTTGGATAGCCCACAGAAATTGAAATCCAATAATCACAAAACTTAACCTTTTATTACTCAAATGTTTTTTAATCCTCTGGTGTTTATTTGAATCAATGGTACTCAGTGGCTTTAAACAAAACTCTTAGATGAATTTTCATCTTTTCTCTCTCATTCCCTTCATAGCCAAATAAATAAAATTTCATATTTTTTTTACTTCTTACAAAATTCTTATAAATCCACTCAGTTCTATTTATGTCCTTGCCAAGAGTCCAGGACCCTCTCATCACTTCCTCGTGTTGCAGCAATGCACTTATTACTGCCTTCTCTCACTCCAGTCCATTCTCCACGGTCCTTGGAGTCAGCTTTCTACAGTGCAAACCTAATTCTATTTAGGACCATTCAAAGATCCTCTAATGTTCTCCAACAGAGTTAAGGTTTCTTAAAAAGGCTTCCAAGGTCCCACTCATTTTTCCAATGTGATCTATCCTTTTTGTCTCCTTCATATGTCATATGTTAGCTTTTAATCCAAGAATCCAGACTCAAGACTGTATCAGCACATTGATCACTGGTCTTTGATTTTATGCTGCTACTGCTAAATCACTTCAGTCATGTCTGACTTTTTTAGACCCTATGAACTGTAGTCCACCAGGCTCCTCTGTGCATGGGATTCTCCAGGCAGGAATACTGAAATGGGTTGCCATGTCCTATACCAGAGGATCTTCCCAACCCAGGAATAGAACGTGTGTCTCCTGCAAGTTCTGGTCTCATAGGTTTTTACACGTAAAACATAAATATCTTGGGAAATTCAGTATTATGCATACCTTTGACAAATTTCTCAAATTATGTCTCAAGTTTTTGTGCCTGGTTATTTCACAGCAACTCTGACCCGCGGTCTGGTTCATACCCATCCACCCATGTTTTGTCGCTTCTGCCACATAAGGTCAGGTTGTTCAGACTTATGTGATACTTCTTCAAAACCCAGAAGCAGGTACAATGTTCTTTATCTGTGAAGATGCCTTTTGAAATCCTAACAACTCTTTTCTATACCACTTTAGATATCAAACAGCTCAGAAGATGGGAATTACCCACACTCTCGGTTTGACTGTCAACACCTCATTCTTTAAACGTTTTCTCTACAGAGTAGTTCATATCCTGGAAAAATCCATCCTTTCATTTTTAGGAGAGATTGCCGTGTACACTGTAAGACAAACTCCTCCTTCCTCCTGTTCTTGGCAGATGTCTTAATTAATCTTTCTTTCTTATTAATGAAAGGATCAACTGCAGGACTCACCCAACTTTTTTTAAAAAAAGCTTCACTAAAAGTTAATAACCTCAGAGAGTTTGCAAAGCTGGTATGGAATTTACAGAACAAAGCTGTGAAGAGCCACAGGCCTTCTCTAATAAAGACATCGCTTGTTTCTACTGCATAGTTTTTGCTTACACAGCTTTATAGATGTTCTCTGTCTTGAGGGTACTAAGCCCATTCAAATGCCCTATTTTTCTTCTAATTGCTTTTCTGCCACTGGCTTGTTAGCAGGTCTCAGGTGTTCACTCTCCCTCTCTCTCTTTCACCCTTTTTTTTTTTTTTCTCTCTCCCTTCCCCCACTTCAGTATTCAGTCCATCTGCCTCAGAATTTAGGAAACCCTCTGCTCCTTAAAAAGCCAGCAGAAATGTGCACATCTGACCTCCTGCAACATTTATAAGCTCTTGTCAGTTTATCCTTCTCCTTTCTTTGTGTTCTGTGATATTCAGCACTTTCTGCAAAGAATGTGATAATAATGAAAAAAAAAAAAAAAGATCAAAGAAGGTGCTTATCTCCAGTGACATGTCCAAACAGGCACTCTGGCCCTCTCTAATATGCTCATCTAATTTGCTCCTGAGCCCAGGCCTGGAAGAAAAGCATCTTGAGGAAGTTTTCTTCCATGGACCGAGCCATCTGCTAATGTGGTCCTGTGCCAGTAATTTACAAGTAATGGTTTACAGCTGTGAACCCTGGCTTCTGAGCTGTTTTGGTCATTTAGTAATTACAACAGTTTCATTAACATTTAAAGGGAATAGTCTGTTCAATATCAATTAGGGACGATCTGCAACTGTGTAGCTCCGTTTTCATATTTGCATTTGACATTTAATATTCTGCACACATAAATTCTTGGGCTTGAAAATGCACTGCCACAGAAGGTCAAAATTAATCCTGAGTCCATTTCTACCTAGCTCTACTAAGCTTTAGGAAATATTTCTGCAGAGAGTGGGAACATAAAGGTTATTTTGGGGGTGGTTTTACACATCTGAACATTTAAGCACTTTTTCCTACCACTAAAGGTTACAGAGTTCTTCTCAATTCTTGTTATATCTTTTGTATTCTGAGGACATTTCTAACTTATCTGAGGTAGATTTGCATAGCATTAAACAAAAAGATGACAACTATAACTAGCAAATCTTGCATAACTACAGTGATATTTAACTTTAATATTTGAGGGTGTGGGGGTGTGGCTCTATGGATTTCAACACGTAGTAAATAGAACTAGACTATGGTGACTGCAGTCATGAAATTAAAAGACGCTTACTCCTTGGAAGAAAAGGTACAGCCAACCTATATAGCATATTAAAAGCAGAGACATTACTTTGCCAACAAAGGTCCATCTAGTCAAGGCTATGGTTTTTCCAGTGGTTATGTATGGATGTGAGAGTTGGACTGTGAAGAAAGCTGAGTGCCAAAGAATTGATGCTTTTGAACTGTGGTGTTGGAAAAGACTCTTGCGAGTCTCTTGGACTGCATGGAGATCCAACCAGTCCATTCTATATGAGATCAGTCCTGGGTGTTCATTGGAAGGAATGATGCTAAAGCTGAAACTTCAGTACTTTGGCCACCTCATGTGAAGAGTTGACTCACTGGAAAAGACTCTGATGCTGGGAGGGATTGGGGGCAGGAGGTGAAGGGGATGACAGAGGATGAGATGGCTGGATGGCATCACTGACTCAATGGACGTGAGTTTGAGTAGACTCCGGGTGTTGGTGATGGAGAGTAAGGCCTGGCATGCTGCGATTCATGGGGCCACAAAGCATAGGACACGAGTGAGTGACTGAACTGAACTGATGACCCCCCTCAAAAAAAAGTCTTCCTAAAATCATTTACTTCAGGGAATAAGTCTTAATATCTAATTAAACTGTTGAGCAAAGGTTGACTATGCTAGGACTTACCTAGAAGAAACAAAAGCCCCATGGTAATTTGAATTTTATGTGGCTGGAGAATGGCCCAAGGATTTGATCCCTGATGTTAATGATTTTAGTGGGGAACAGCATGAGAAAGACAGAACAAATTTCAAGTGAGTTAAACGGTCTTTAAAGGAGAAAAATTGGGATCATCCATCAGGAAGAGAGAAGCCTTTTGAAATTTTTAGGAACAGAGCACAGAGGATGTCCCAAGGATGGTTTGAGTGACAAAGGTTAAAAACACTCTAAGCTGAAGTCTGGGGTTTCTTTTGACTCTTGTTTCCCAGGCTGTGACATGAGATGAATCATTGAGCATGTACTATTATTCTAAGGGTCAGAGGTAGTGAAGTACCCACTGAATGAAGAGAGGATTATGGAGATGATAAGGATAGAGGCTCCCATGGGCTGATATAATTCAATTCTATGCAGGTATGTGCAGATGAAAGTGTGGTTTACTTGATCTGGCAGAATCTGTATCCTGAGATGTATGTGTTGATAGACTTTCATTTGTTTACATTTTAAAGCTGTTTATAATATTGTGCTGCTCACACAGATGGAGTGACACTGGAAATGCAGATAAGGTGAAAACTAGTGTATAAATATGTGTGTCCTAGGGCCGTGAAGCTTGTAAAGAAGTCCCACTTCCCAGCTCCCAGAATCTCAGTCTCAAGTGAGCATCTACAAGCAGTGGAAAGGAACAGGGCCAATCAGCAGGGAAATACCCTCATCAGATCATTTAGATCATCTTCAATATTGATATGATATAATGCATGCAATTTTACTAAATTTACTAAAAATAAGGTGTATTTTGTAAAGCAAATTATTCAAGTTCAGTTTCATTCAACAGAAATTATCTTATGTATTCCTTGGCTCCTCAGGAACTTATTTGCAGTGACTACAGATTGCTTGGCTTCCCAGGTGGCACCAGTGATATAATATTTGCCTGCCAAAGCAGGAGATGCAAGAGACACAGGTTTGATCCATGGGTGGGGAATATACCCTGGAGAAGCAAATGGCAACTCTCTGCAGCAAACATTTTTCTATTACCTTCCTATCACTATGCATCACCAGTTGGTTTGTGCATTTTTAAACTGTTCCCCCTGGAGAAAGAAATGGCAACCCACTCCAGTATTCTTGCCTGGAGAATCCCGTGGACAGAGGAGCCTGGCTGGCTACAGTCCATGGGGTAGCAAAGAGTCGGACATGACTAAGCAACTAACACACACACAACCTGTTCCCTTTAAACTAGAGTATGTATTTCAGGAGGACAGTATCATAATCTCCTTTTTTCTACTCTCATAGTTTCCAGGGGAGTCCAAGAAGTTATTACCAGTTCTCAAAGCATAATCAAGGCAGGCAAAAGGGAGAACCTAGAGTATTCTATGTAGAGGATCATGTCATCTGCATACAGTGAGCTTTAATTCTTCTTTTCCAATCTGGATTCCTTTTATTTCTTTTTCTGCTCTGATTGCTGTGGCCAAAACTTCCAAAACTATGTTTGCAGATGACATGATTCTCTATGTAGAAAACTCTAAAGACTCCACCAGAAAATTACTATAGCTAATCAATGAATATAGTAAAGTTGCAGGATATAAAATCAACACACAGAAATCCCTTGCATTTCTATACACTAACAATGAAAAAACAGAAAGAGAAATTAAGGAAACAATTCCATTAACCATTGAAACAAAAAGAATAAAATACTTAAGAATATATCTAGCTAAAGAAACAAAAGACCTATATATAAAAAACTATAAAACACTGGTGAAATAAATCAAAGAGGACACAAAGAGATGGAGAAATATACCGTGTTCATGGATTGGAAGAATCAGTATAGTGAAAATGAGTATACTACCAAAAGCAGCCTATAGATTCAATGCAATCCCTATCAAGCTACCAATGGTATTTTTCAGAGAACTAGAACAAATAATTTCACAATTTGTATGGAAATACAAAAAACCTTGAATAGCCAAAGCAATCTTGAGAAAGAAGAATGGAACTGGAGGAATCAACCTGCCTGACTTCAATCTCTACTGCAAAGCCACAGTCATCAAGACTAGCACAAAGACAGAAATATAGATCAATGGAACAAAATAGAAAGCCCAGAGATAAATCCACACATCTATGGACACCTTATCTTTGACAAAAGAAGCAAGAATATACAATGGAAAAAAGACAATCTCTTTAACAAATGGGGTTGGGAAAACTGGTCAACCACTTGTAAAAGAATGAAACTAGAACATTTTCTAACACCATACACAAAATAAACTCAAAACGGATTAAAGATCTAAACATAAGACCAGAAACTATAAACTTCTAGAGGAAAACATAGGCAAAACACTCTCTGACGTAAATCACAGCAGGATCCTCTATGACCCACCTTCCAGAATATTGGAAATAAAAGCAAAAATAAGCAAATGAACCTAATTAAACTTAAAAGCTTCTGTGCAACAAAGGAAACTATAAGCAAGGTGAAAAGATAGCCTTCAGAATGGGAGAAAATAATAGCAAATTAAGCAAATGACAAAGAACTAATCTCAAAAATTTAAAAGCAACTCCTGCAGCTCAATTCCAGAAAAATAAACAACCCAGTCAAAAAAGGGGCCAAAGAACTAAACAGACATTTCTCCAAAGAAGACATACAGATGGCTAACAAACACATGAAAAGATGCTCAACATCACTCATTATCAGAGAAATGCAAATCAAAACCACAATGAGGTACCATTTGATGCCAGTCAGAATGGCTGCTATCCAAAAGTCTACAAGCAATAAATGCTGGAGAGAGTGTGGAGAAAAGGGAACCCTCTTACACTGTTGGTATGAATGCAAACTAGTACAGCTACTATGGAGAACAGTGTGGAGATTCCTTAAAAAACTGCAAACAGAACTGCCATATGACCCAGCAATCTCACTACTGGGCATACACACCAAGGAAACCAGAATTGAAAGAGACACATGTACCCTAATGTTCATCACAGCACTGTTTATAATAGCCAGGACATGGAAGCAGCCTAGATGTCCATCAGCAGATGAATGGATAAGAAAGCTGTGGTACATATACACAATGGAGTATTACTCAGCCATTAAAAAGAATACACTTGAATCAGTTCTAATGAGGTGGATGAAACTGGAGCCTATTATACAGAGTGAAGTAAGCCAGAAAGAAAAACACCAATACAGTATAATAATGCATATATATGGAATTTAGAAAGATGGTAATGATAACCCTGTATGCGAGACAGCAAAAGAGACACAGATGTATAGAACAGTCTGTTGGACTCTGTGGGAGAGGGTGAGGGGAGGATGATTTGGGAGAATGGCATTTTAAATATGTATATTGTCATATGTAAAACAAATTGCCAGTCCAGTTTTGATGTATGAGACAGGGTACTGGGGGTTGATGCACTGGGATGACCTAGAGGGATGGGATGGGCAGGGAGGTGGGAGGGGGGTTCAGGATGTAGAACACATGTACACCCGTGGCAGATTTATGTCAATGTATGGCAAAACCAATACAATATTGTAAAGTAATAAGCCTGCAATTAAAATAAATAAATTTATATTAAAAAAGAAAAAAGATAAAGAGATACAATAATTGTTACCAATTTAAAAAAAGGGAGAACTTATGATCACAGAAATAATAAATAAATACATAAATCTAGCCTCTAAGACTGAAGGTCAGACATAACTTTAGTTCCTGAAAAATCTGGAGCATAGAATGATACAGTTTCCCAGACATAGCAATTTGAGATGCTAGGTGACTAGGTAAACATGGAGCTGAGGACCAGAAGGTAGGTTCCCCTGCTTGTCAGGTCATCAAAAAAGCAACTTAATCCATTGTCTCATGCTTATGGACATGGATACTTAATGTGTCTTTTGGGATGTCAGGTATTTGAGTGCTCAGCAGGTGAATAGAATCAAAGGCCTGGAGTAAGGAGTATTTCTCCAAAAAATAAGAAGAGGACTCTGGAATATGGGGACAATCAAATCATGTTAAAATGCTCTGTCTGTATCCCACAGACCTTGGTGGACAGTAGGTTAGCTCCAGCATCTTCAGCAAATCTGGTCACAGGTCTGGAGTCTTGGAAAAGTTCATGATGAAGAGACTTTGCTAGCAAGGAGCAATTCAGAAGCTTATATTGTAATAACAAATATTTCACCTCTAGACGAAGCTGAGAGAAAGTAGTCAAGGACTCCAGTAATATGATGAGAGGAGGAAAGAATAAGATCCAAGATTTAAAAAGTTAATATTATGTCTGATTCTGAGTCCATGAGTACTGATGCATAGCTGCTCAAGTTTTCGGTGTCTCAGGTTGGGATGTTCCTACATTGTGGGTGGAGATGAACCTATAGGGTAATGGTTCTGCCCATACTGGAGAGAGAACCAACCACTCATGATGATAAGCACTACATTTATCATCAAGTTTTAAGCTTAATGACAACGAAATAAAATTTTTAAAAGTACACATGTACAAACCATATATGCTTGCTTTATTCTCCATATATTAATCAAGTGACTAGCTGCTGGATCTCATAAATGCATGAATCTCAATAGCTGAGCAAAACCATGGCTTATGTCTTATTCATGCACAATCTATCCATGACTCCATGCAGTCATATCCAGGGACCAGGCCCAATCCAGTTTTGGATTCACTTTCCTCTACCATCAAGCAGTGCTGGGTGGGGAGCAAGAATGGGCAATCAATGACTTTGAGATAGAGGAGAAATCAATCAGAACCTAGCAAGTGGTTGGAATCAGAACCCAAATACAACACTGGGAAAAGGGTTATTTCCTTATTTCTGCTCATGGCAGACAGAAGCTGAGAAATGCAGTCTATGAAGAGAAAAAATAGAGAGATTCATTTAATAAATGTCTAACACCTAAAGAAGAGAGCGAAAAAGTTGGCTTAAAGCTCAACATTCAGAAAACGAAGATCATGGCATCCAGTCCCATCACGTCATGGGAAATAGATGGGGAAACAGTGGAAACAGTGTCAGGCTTTATTTTTTGGGGCTCCAAAATCACTTCAGATGGTGACTGCAGCCATGAAATTAGAAGACGCTTACTCCTTGGAAGAAAAGTTATGTCCAACCTAGACAGCATTTTCAAAAGCAGAGACATTACTTTGCCGACTAAGGTCCATCTAGTCAAAGCTATGGTTTTTCCTGTGGTCATGTATGGATGTGAGAGTTGGACTGTGAAGAAGGCTGAGTGCCGAAGATTTGATGCTTTTGAACTGTGGTGTTGGAGAAGACTCTTGAGAGTCCCTTGGACTGCAAGGAGATCCAACCAGTCCATTCTGAAGGAGATCAGCCCTGGGATTTCTTTGGAAGGAATGATGCTGAAGCTGAAACAACAGTACTTTGGCCACCTGATGCGAAGAGTTGACTCACTGGAAAAGACTCTGATGCTGGGAGGGATTGGGGGCAGGAGGAGAAGGGGACGACCGAGGATGAGATGGCTGGATGGCATCACTGACTCAATGGACATGAGTCTGAGTAAACTCCGAGAGATGGTAATGAACAGGGAGGCCTGGCGTGCTGCGATTCATGGGGTCGCAAAGAGTCGGACACGACTGAGCGACTGAATTGAACTGAACTGAACTGAACTAATGGCTGTTAGGGAAGATGAAGAATTGTATTTCCAGAGTTACCACATTATTGTATTCAAATGTTCAGTTTTCACTTAAAAAACAATGAGGCATACAAAGAAAGTATGGACCATTTAAACAAGAAAAAATAAATAAAGCAAAAACTATCTCTGAAAAACTGTCCTGATAGTGGATCTACCAGACAAAGACATTAAAACTGTCTTAAAGATGCTCAAAGAATTAAAAGATGTTAAAAAGGTCAAGGGCAGATTGAGGTCAGGAAGAGAAGGGGTTGACAGATGGTTGGACAGATGGTTGGATGGCATCACTGACACAATGGACATGGGTTTGGGTGGACTCTGGGAGTTGGTGATGGATAGGGAGGCCTGGTGTGCTGCAGTTCATGGGGTTGCAAAGAATTGGACACGACTGAGCAACTGAACTGAACAGAAAAAGGTCAAGAAAACAAAATGTAAATATCAATTAAAAGAAATGTAAAAGGAAAATAGAAAGAAATTCTGTAACTGAAAAGTGAAATAATTAAAATAGAAATTTTGTTAAAGGAATACAAATTTAGATTTGAGCAAGCAAGAGAAAGAATCAATTAACTGTGATATGATATATATTGTATATGATATGATATATGGAAGTAAAATTATTTGAAAAGCAGTACTATAAATGTATACCAACAGGTTACAAAACCTAGATGAAACAAATTTCTAGATATATAAAACCTATCAGACTGAACAATGAAGAAATAGAAAATCTGAATATACCTATAAGAGTAAGGAAACAGAATCAGTAATCAAAATCTCACAGCAAAGAAAAGCCACAGGCTTAACTGATTTATTGGTGAATCCTAGTAAACCTTAAAAAAGAACTAACATTAATTATTCTTAAGTTTTTCCAAAAAGTTGAAGAGAAGAAAATTCATTCTGTGAGGTTAGCCTTATCATGAGGCCAAAGTCAGACAAAGGCACTGCAAGAAAACTACAGATTAATATTTCTTATAAACGCTGATGAAAAATCCTCAACAAAATATTAGAAAAATGAATTAAGTAGCATATTAAAGATGTTATATACATGAAAAATGAGATTTATTCCTGAAATCAAAGGATGATTCCATATACAAAAATCATGCAGTATAACACACCACATGAACAGATGCAAGAAAAAAACGAATCCATGTGATTATCTCAATTGATGTGGAAAAAGGATTTGACGTATTCCAACATCCTTTCAGGATGAAAATACTCATAAAACTAGGAACAGGAGGAAGGTACCTCAACATAATAAAATCCATATAGGATGAAACCCTCAGGGAAAGTCAAACTCAATGTTGAAAGATTGAAATACTTTTCTCTAAGATCATGAACAAGAAAAGGATGCCTGCTTTCATCATTTCTATTCAACATAGTACTGGAAAATTTAGCAGAGCAAATTAGGCAAGGAAAATAAGTGAAATACATCCAAATTGGAAAGGAAGAAGTAAAATGATCTCTGCTTATAAACAGTATCTTATGAATGAAGTAATAAATGAATTCAGTAAAGTAGTAGGATACAAAGTCAACACATAAAAATCAGTTGTGCTTCAACATAGTTACAATGAACAATCCAAAAAAGAAATCACAAGAACAATTCCATTTATAACAGCATCAAAAAGAATGTTAGGAATTTACCTAACATTTGAAAGATTTGTACAATGAAAAATTTGAAACATTGCTGACAGAAACTAAAGAAGATATACATAATTTGAAAGACATTCTATGTTCAAGGATTAAAATATTTGATATTGTTAACACATCAGTACTACCAAAGTGATCTAC
>SJYT01056425.1:164816-195931 GCA_006410635.1 Cephalophus harveyi
TTTTTTTTTTGCTGAAATTAAAAATCCATCCTAAAATTATATGAAAACTCAAGGGTGCCTAGAATACCCAAAACAACCCTGAAAAAAAAAAATAAAGTGTGAGGATTCATACTTTCTATTCAAATACTTAATATAAAGCTATAGCAATGGAAACAGTGTGATACTAAGATAAAAACAGACATATACACTAATGGAATAGAATAGTGAAAGTTGTTCAGGCGTGTCCGACTCTTTGTGACCCCTTGGAATTCTCTAGGATAGAATACTGGAGTGGGTAGTCTTTCTCTTCTGCAGGGGATCTTCTCAACCTAGGGATCAAACCCAGGTCTCCTGCATTGCAGGCAGATTCTTTACCAGCTGAGCTACAAGGGAAGCCTAAGAACACTGGAGTACGTAGTCTATCACTTCTCAAGCAGATCTTCCCAACCCAGGAATCAAACCAGGGTCTCCTGCATTGCAGGCAGATTCTTTATCAACCGAGCAACAGGGAAGCCCAGGAATATAATAGAGTCTATAAAAAAAAACCTTCATATAAGGTCAAATTAATTTTGATGAGTGTATCAAGATCACCCATCCTGGGGAAGACAGTCTTTTCAGCAAACAATGTTAGTAAAATTGACATCTGTATGCAAAACAATGAAGATAGATCTTAACCGAACACCATACAAAAATATTAACTCAAAATTGATCCATGACCTAAATGCAAAATCTAAAACTATAATCTAAGAGAAAATACAGGGCAAAATCTTTATAATGTTGGACTTGGCAATGATTTCTTAGATATGGCACTGGAGGCACAGGCATCAAAACAATTGTGGACAAATTGGACTTCATGAAAATGAAAGCTTTAGCACATCAAAAGACACTGTCTACAAAATAAAAAGTGCACAGGATGGGAGAAAAAAATTGCAAATCAGATATCTTGTAAGGAATTATTATCCAGAATATAGAAAGAATTCCTAAATCTAAACAACAGAGAAACAATTAATTCAAAAGTGAACAAATAATTTACATAGATGTTCTTTTTTTCCAAGTAAGATAGTCAAACGTCTAATACATACATGAAAAGACACACATCACTAATCATTCCTTCATCCACATGAAAAGACACACATCACTAAAAATTCCTCCATCTTAAGTTCCTACAATCGTGTCTGACTGTTTGTGACCCATGGACTGTAGCCCCCTGGGCTCCTCTGTCCACGGGATTCTCCAGGCAAGAATACTGGAGTTGGTTGACATACCCTCCTCCAGGGGATCTTCCAGGCTCAGGAATCTAACCTGAATCCCCTGCTTGGCAGGTGGGTTCTTTACCATGAGCGCTACCTGGAAAACCCTGAAAAGAAGCAGAGTTCTGGCTAGCACTGACAGTAAATCCTATAGAGAACAGGCCAGGAATAAGTCAATAGCAGTTTATTTGATAGAGTGGCTACTGCTGCTGCTGCTGCTAAGTTGCTTCAATCTTGTCCTACTCTGTGCCATCCCATAAATGGCAGCCCACCAGGCTCCCCTATCCCTGGGATTCTCCAGGCAAGAATACTGGAGTGGGGTGCCATTTCCTTCTCCAATGTATGAAAGTGAAAAGTGAAAGTGAAGTCACTCAGTCATGTCCTACTCTTCATGACCCCATGGACTGCAGCCTACCAGACTCCTCTGTCCATGGGATTTTCCAGGCAAGGGTACTGGAGTGGGGTGCCATTGCCTTCTCCGTGATAGAGTGGCAGAGATGAAATTTCTCACTGTTTTGTATTCCATCACCCCTCTATAGTATTCTACTCTACCCAATTCAGACCTCTTATTCTAGTAGGATTTTATCTCTACAACCATCATTCTTACCCGTGATGGGGAATGAAGATCAGCAGAAATAGGATTGGAGATATAAAGGGACAAGGAAGAGATCAGAGGCAAAAATTAGCACCAAAGAGTAAAAACTGCAAATTCATGGCTGCCAAGCAGTGTTTTAAATCCTTTCTACTTGATAATATGGCATCTTCAGCCCCAGACTGAGCTGATATCCACAGAAAACAATGTAGGGCTAATCACTCAGTTCAATTCAGTTCAGTTGCTCAGTCATGTCCGACTCTTTGCGACCCCTCCCTGTCCATCACCAACTCCCGGAGTTCACTTACACTCACGTCCATCAAGTCAGTGATCTCATCCAGCCATCTCATCCTCTGTCGTCCCCTTCTTGTCCTGGCCCCAAACCCTCCCAGCATCAGAGTCTTTTCCAATGAGTCAACTCTTCGCATGAGGTACTCTTCACAAAGTACTGGACTTTCAGCTTTAGCATAAGTCCTTCCAAAGAAATCCCATGGCTGATCTCCTTCAGAATGGACTGGTCGGATCTCTTTGCAGTCGAAGGGACTCTCAAGAGTCTTCTCCAAAACCACAGTTCAAAGGTATCAATTCTTCAGCACTCCGCCTTCTTCACAGTCCCAACTCTTACATCCATACATGACCACAGGAAAAACCATAGCCTTGACTAGACGGAACTTTGTTGGCAAAGTAATGTCTCTGCTTTTGAATATGCTATCTAGGTTGGTCATAACTTTTCTTCCAAGGAGTAAGCGTCTTTTAATTTCATGGCTGCAGTCACCATCTGCAGTGATTTTGGAGCCCAGAAAAATAAAGTCTGAGACTGTTTCCCCATCTATTTCCCATGAAGTGATGGGACCAGATGCCATGATCTTCCTTTTCTGAATGTTGAGCTTTAAGCCAACTTTTTCACTCTCCTCTTTCACTTTCATCAAGAGGCTTAATAGTTCCTCTTCACTTTCTGCCATAAGGGTGGTGTCCTCTGGATACTGCTAAGTCACGTCAGTCGTGTCCGACTCTGTGTGACCCCATAGATGGCAGCCCATCAGGCTCCCGTCCCTGGGATTCTCCAGGCAAGAACACTGGAGTGGGTTGCCATCTCCTTCTCCAATGCATGAAAGTGAAAGTGAAAAGTGAAAGTAAAGTTGCTCAGTCGTGTCCGACACTTCGCGACCTCATAGACTGCAGCCTACCAGGTTCCTCTGTCCATGGGATTTCCCAGGCAAGAGTACTGGAGTGGGTTGCCATTGCCTTCTCCGATATTTGAGGTTATTGATATTTCTTCTGGCAATCTTGATTCCAGCTTGTGTTTCTTCCAGCCCAGCATTTCTCATGATGTACTCTACATATAAGTTAAATAAGCAGGGTGACAATATACAGCCTTGATGTACTCCTTTTCCTATTTGGAACCAGTCTGTTGTTCCACGTCCAGTTCTAACTGTTGCTTCTTGACCTGTTTATAGGTTTCTCAAGAGGCAGGTCAGCTGGTCTGGTATTCCCAACTCTTTCAGAATTTTCCACAGTTTATTGTGATCCACACAGTCAAAGGCTTTGGCATAGTCAATAAAGCAGAAATACATGTTTTTTGGAACTCTCTTGTTTTTTTTTTTTTTTTATGATCCAGCGGATGTTGGCAATTTGATGTCTGGTTCCTCTGCCTTTTCTAAAACCAGCTTGAACATCTGGAAGTTCACGGTTCACATATTGCTGAAGCCTGGCTTGGAGAATTTTGAGCATTACTTTACTAGTGTGTGAGATGAATGCAATTGTGTGGTAGTTTGTGCATTCTTTGTCATTGCCTTTCTTTGGGATTGGAATGAAAACTGACCTTTTCCAGTCCTGTGGCCACTCCTGAGTTTTCCAAATTTTGGCATATTGAGTGCGGCACTTTCACAGCATCATCTTTCAGGATTTGAAATAGCCCAACTGGAATTCCATCATTTCCACTAGCTTTGTTCGTAGTGATACTTTCTAAGGCCCACTAGATTTCACATTCTAAGATGTCTGGCTCTAGGTAAGTGATCACGCCATCGTGACTGTCTTGGTGTGAGGATCCTTTTTGTGCAGTTCTCTTTCCACCTCTTCTTAATATCTTCTGCTTCTGTTACATCCATACCATTTCTGTCCTTTATCGAGCCCATCTTTGCATGAAATGTTCCCTTGGTATCTCTTAATTTTCTTGAAGACCTCTCTAGTGTTTCCCATTCTATTGTTTTCCTCTATTTCTTTGCATTGATCACTGAGGAAGGCTTTCTTATCTTTTTGCTATTCTTTGGAACTCTGCATTCAGATGCTTATATCTTTCCTTTCCTGCTTTTTTTGGTGCTTCTCTTCTTTTCACAGCTATTTGTAATTCTTTCCCAGACAGCCATTTTGCTTTCTTGCATTTCTTTTTCATGGGGATGGTCTTGATCCCCATCTCTTGTACAATGTCACGAAACTCGGTCCATAGTTCATCAGGCACTCTATGTATCAGATCTAGTCCCTTAAATCCATTTCTCACTTCCACTGTATAATCATAAGGGATTTGATTTAGGTCATACTTGAGTGGTCTAGTGGTTTTCCCTACTTTCTTCAATTTAAGTCTGAATTTGGCAATAAGGAGTTCATGATTTGAGCCACAGTCAGCTCCCAGTCTTGTTTTTGTTGACTGTATAGCGCTTCTCCATCTTTGGCTGCAAAGAATATAAGCAATCTGATTTTGGTGTTAACCATCTGGTGATGTCCATGTAGAGTCTCTTGTTGTTGGAAGAGGGTTTTTGCTATGATCAGTGTGTTCTCTTTGCAAAACTCTATTAACCTTTGCCCTGCTTCATTCCGTATTTCAAGGCCAAATTTGCCTGTTACCCCAGGTGTTTCTTGACTTCCTACTTTTGCATTCCAGTCCCCTATAATGAAAGGACATCTTTCTTGAGTGTTAATTCTAAAAGGTCTTGTAGGTCTTCATAGAACCGTTCAACTTCAGCTTCTTCAGCATTACTGGTTGGGGCATAGACTTTGATTACTGTGATATTGAGTGGTTTGCCTTGGAAATGAACAGCGATCCTTCTGTCATTTTTGAGATTGCATCCAAGTACTGCATTTTGGACTCTTTTGTTGACTATGATGGCTATTCCATTTCTTCTAAGGGATTCCTGCCCACAGTAGTAGATATAATGGTCATCTGAGTTAAATTCACCCATTCCAGTCCATTTTAGTTTGCTGATTCCGAGAATGTCGACGTTCACTCTTGCCATCTCCTGTTTGACCACTTCCAATTTGCCTTGATTCATGGACTTAACATTCCAGGTTCCTATGCAATATTGTTCTTTACAGCATTGGATCTTGCTTCTATCACCAGTCACATCCACAACTGGGTATTGATTTTGCCCTGGCTCCATCCCTTCATTCTTTCTGGACTTATTTCTCCACTCATCTCCAGTAGCATATTGGGCACCTACCGATCTGGGGAGTTCCTCTTTCAGTATCCTATTATTTCACCTTTTCATACTGTTCTTGGGATTTTCAAGGCAAGAATACTGAAGTGGTTTGCCATTCCCTTCTCCAGTGGACCACATTCTTTCAGACCTCTCCACCATGAGCCGCCCATGTTGGGTGACCCCACAGGGCATGGCTTAGTTTTATTGAGTTAGACAATGCTGTGGTCCATGTGATCAGACTGACTAGTTTTCTGTGATTATGGTTTCAGTGTGTCTGCCCCTGATGCGTCTCGCAACACCTACCATTTTACTTGGGTTTCACTTACCTTGGACAAGGGATATCTCCTCACAGCCACCCCTTCTGGCCTTGAACATGGAGTAGCTCCTCTTGGCCCTCCTGCACGCGCCCAGCCACCCACTCCTTAGTGGTTGCTCCTCCAGGCCGCCACTCTGACTTCAGGTGTGGGGTAGCTCCTCTCTGCCGCTGTCCCGATCTTGGGTGAGGGGTAGCTCCTCCCTGCCGCACTTCTGCCCAGTCCGTCAGAGCAGGCAGATTCTGCGTGGTTGGTCGCAGCTAGCACACTTCTGCCCATTAATCATTCAGTTCAGTTCAGTCAGTCAGTCAAGGCCGACTCTTTGCGACCCTATGAACTGCAGCACACAAGGCCTCCCTGTCCATCACCAACTTCCGGAGCTCACTCAAACTCACGTCATTCGAGTTGGTGATACCATCCAGCCATCTCATCCTCTGTTGTCCCCTTCTCATCCTGCCCCCAATGCCTCCCAGCATCAGTCTTTTCCAATGAGTCAACTCTTCGCATGAGGTGGCCAAAGTACTGGACTTTCAGCTTTAGCATCAGTCCTTCCAAAGAAATCCCAAGGCTGATCTCCTTCAGAATGGACTGGTTGGATCTCTTTGCAGTCCATCGGACTCTCAAAAGACTTCTCCAACACCACAATTCAAAAGCATCAATTCTTCAGCGCTATGCTTTCTTCACAGTCCACTCTCACTTCCATACATGACTACTGGAAAAATCATAGCCTTGACTAGACGGACCTTTGTTGGCAAAGTAATGTCTCTGCTTTTGAATACGCTATCAAGATTGGTCATAACTTTCCTTCCAAGGAGTAAGCGTCTTTTAATTTTGTGGCTGCAATCACCATCTGCAGTGATTTTGGAGGCCCCCCCCCCCCCAAAAAAAAAGTCTGCCACTGTTTCCACTGTTTCCCCATCCATTTTCCATGAAGTGATGGGACCAGATGCCATGATCTTGCTTTTCTGAATATTGAGCTTTAAACCAACTTTTTCACTCTCCTCTTTCTCTTCCATCAAGAGGCTTAATAGTTCCTCTTCACTTTCTACCATAAGGGTGGTATCCACTGCATATATGAAGTTATTGATATTTCTCATGGCCATCTTGATTCCAGCTTGTGCTTCTTCCAGCCCAGCGTTTCTTATGATGTACTCTACATATAAGTTAAATAAGCAGGGTAACAATATACAGCCTTGATGTACTCCTTTTCCTATTTGGAACCAGTCTGCTGTTCCATGTTCAGCTCTAATTTTTGCTTCCTGACCTGCATATAGGTTTCTCAAGAGGCAGGTCAGGTGGTCTGGAATTCCCAACACTTTCAGAATTTTCCACAGCTTATTGTGATCCACACAGTCTAAGGCTTTGGCATAGTCAATAAGACAGAAATAGATGTTTTTCTGCAACTCTCTTGCTTTTTTGATGATCCAGCAGATGTTGGCAATTTGATCTCTGATTCCTCTACTTTTCTAAAACCAGCTTGAACATCTGGAAGTTCACAGTTCACATATTGCTGAAGCCTGGCTTGGAGAATTTTGAGCATCACTTTATTAGCGTGTGAGATGAGTGCAATTCTGTGTTAGTTTGAGCATTCTTTGGCATTGCCTTTCTTTGGGATTGGAATGAAAACTGATCTTTTCCAGTCCTGTGGCCACTGCTGAGTTTTCCAAATTTGCTGGCATATTGAGTGCAGCACTCTCACAGCATCATCTTTCAGGATTTGAAACAGCTCACTGGAATTCCACCACCTCCACTAGCTTTGTTCATAGTGATGCTTTCTACGACCCATTTGACTTCACATCCCATGATGTCTGGCTCTAGGTGAGTGATCACAGCATCGTGATTATGTTGGTGTGAAGATCCTTTTTGTACAGTTCTTCTGTGTATTCTTTCCATCTCTTCTTAATATCTTCTGCTTCTGTTTGGTCTGTACCATTTCTGTCCTTTATCAAGCCCATCTTTGCATGAAATGTTCTTTTGGTATCTCTAATTTTCTTGAATAGACCTCTAGTCTTTCCCATTCTGTTGTTTTCCTCTATTTCTTTGCATTGATCGCCGAGGAAGGCTTTCTTATCTCTCCTCGCTATTCTTTGGAACTCTGCATTCAGATAGGAAAATCTTTCCTTTTCTCGTTTGCGTTTTGCTTCTCTTCTTTTCACAGTTATTTGTAAGGGTTCCCCAGACAGCCATTTTTCTTTTCTGCATTTCTTTCCATGGGGATGGTCTTGATCCCTATCTCCTGTATAATGTCACAATATGTGCAATGAACTACCATTTCATACCTGTTGGGATGACTTCTATGAAAAAGATCTCCAAAACCCAGAAAGCAACAAGTGCTGGTGAAGATGTGGAAAACTGGAATCCTGTACACTATAGATAGTACTGTAAAATGATATATCTGCTGTGGAAAACAGTGTGGTGGTACCTCAAAATGTTAAAAATACAGATAACATAGTCCAGCAATTCCACTTCTGGGTATGTATCCAACAAATTGAACACATTGTCTCAAAGAGATATTTGTACATCCATGTTCATAGTAACATTATCCACAATAACTAAAAGGTGGAACCATCCCAAGTTGTCAATCAATGGACAAGTGGATAAGAAAATGTGATATATGTATATACTAGAATATTATTCAGCCTTAAAAAGGAAACACATATGGCATAAATGGGGCTTGAGAACATTAAGCTTAGTAAAATAAGCAAAGAGAGAAAAACTTTATGATTCTACTTATGTGAGATATTTAGAGTAGTCAAAACCATAGGGACCAAAAGTAGAACAGTGGTTGCCAGGGACTGGGAGTAGGGAGGAAAGAGGAGTTATAGTTTAATGGTACAATTTCAGTTTTGTGAGATGAAAAGAATTCTGGAGATGGTTGCACAAAAAATATGAATGTAGTTAATGCCACTGAATCATGCAGTTTAAATGGTTAAGATAATAAATTTCATGTTATATAAAAACCTGGGGTAAAATAATTCATAAAGAGAAGAAAGTCACTGACGCTACTAAGGAGTCACTTAAAATTAGGCTGATTTTTAGAAAGTAGGTTATAGCAGAGTCCTGGACAAACATGTACATAGTCAAATAAGATAAACAGGAAGAGTTTAAATAAGGGAATTTCTTCAATGGTATGAACAAATTAAGGGAAACCAAGGGGAACAATAAAACCTCCCAGGACCAGCCAACTGGGAAGCCATTACTACTCTAAGTGGCAAGTGGGGAATTAGCTATGAGGATCCAGAGACAACAGCTGGACCTAAAGGCCCCTGATTAAAAATGCTTTGAATTTTGCTTAGAAAAAATAAGCCAACTCAGTGCCTGGCAAGGAGGAGAAGAAATCAGGGAAACAGAAACACAAACTCAATCTCCTCCCGGTCTACATTTTCTGCTGGGTGCCTCTCACTGGTCAAACACAGCTGGAAGATGGAAAGCAGAAGCGCTCACCTGATGCACTCCAAAGACGTCAGCCTCCCGGAGAATGGATCTCTTGGGACTAGTGAGACAAATCCAGGGAATGATTGAAGCAGGTTTTAGGAGCTGAGGATGGTCTTTGACCAACAGCCAACAAGAAGCTGAGGACCTCTGTCCAACAGTCCATGAGAAATTAAATGCTGCCAATAACCATAAGAGCAGATACTTACAGTAAAGCCTTGGATGGAAATGTATTCCAGACTAACTTTGTAACTGAACTTTTGCGAGACCCTGAAGCTTAGAATCTAGTTAAACTGGGCTCAGACTCCTGACCCATAGAAACTGAGCCAAAAAATGTTGTTTTAAACTGAGGAAAAGTAAATAAAAAGAAAAAATGCAATGTGACCAAATTATACTTAACCTGGAATATGGCAAAAATAACTCAAAACTCTTACAACCTAATATAACTTCTTTTTGACTGCAATCCTCTTTTCCCAATATGTATTCTTTAAAAATAGTCTAATGATTTAATTTTACTAAAACAATATTGAATAAATATATTATAAAGTTTCATTCCGGTCATTTTCTTTTGCTTGCTAGAAAATATTAGAGATAATGGGCTTCCCAGGTGGCACAGTGGCAAAGAATCCACCTGCCAATGCAGGAGACACCAGTTTGATCCCAAGGTCAGGAAGATGCCCTAGACTAGGAAATGGCAACTCACTTCAGTATTCTTGCCTGGAGAATCCCATGGACAGGGGAAACTGTAGGGTTACAGTAGCATGGGGCTGCAAAAAGTAGGACATGATTGAGCACACACACAAAATGTATGCATATGTATAGTATAGATTCACTTTACTATACAGTAGAAACTAACATAACATTGTAAAGCAACTATACTCTAAAAAAAATAATTAATGACATAAAATAATTGAGCCAGTAATTTTACACCCTCTCTAAATTATCTCTTTTTTTAAGATCTAGAGCCAGTAAAATGGACAATTACTGTTAAGCTCATTACTTTTCAGCCCATAATCTCTAATGTGTGTGTGTGTGTGTGTGTGTGTGTGTGTGTGTGTGTGTGTATGTGTATGTGTTCAGTTGCCCAGTCATTTCTGACTCTTTTCGACCTCATGCACTCTAGCCCGATAGGCCACTCTGTCCATGGGATTCTCCAGGCAAGAATACAGGAGTGGGTAGCTATTCCTTTCTCCAAGGGATCTTCACAACCCATGGATAGCATGCGTGTCTCTTGCATCTTCTGCATTGGCAGGTGGATTCTTTACCACTGTGCCACCTGGAAAGTCCATACATATACATATATTCCCTCTTTTTTGGATTTTTTTTTTTTTACCATTTAGGTCAGGAAATGGCAACCCACTCCAGTACTTTTGCCTGGAAAATCCCATGGATGGAGGAGCCTGGTAGGCTGCAGTCCATGGAGTGGCAAAGGGTCAGACACGACTGAGCAACTTCACTTTCCTTTCCTTTCCCATTCAGGTCACCACAGAGCACTGAGTAGAGTTCCCTGTACTATACAGTATGTTCTCATTAATTATCTATTTTATACATAGTGTCAGTAGTGTATACATGTCAATCCCAATCTGCCAATTCATTCTACTCTCCAGTTACTTCCTTGGTATCCATATACTTGTTCTTTACATCTGTGTCTGTATTTCTGCTTTGTAAATAAGGTCATCTATACCAATTTTTTTTCAGATTCCACATATATGCATCAACATACTATATTAATTCTTGTTATCCCTTGATTCTAATGATATATATGGACAAAGGTTTGCCACATGTTGTTACTGAGGTCTTTGGGCATTTTTTAAAAAAACTCTTTGCTTTTAGTAAAAGAGAAAATGGACATCAATATTTTATAGCTGGGTCAATAAATCAAGACAGGTTTGGTTAAACAATCCCCCAGGTTTCAGTAGCTTAACAAAATAGAGTGTACTTTTCAGTCACTCAACGCCATCTATGAGTAAAAGGGAGCTCTGTCAATAGGTGGCTTGGGCTCCTTCAACATCTTAATCTTCCACAGCAAGAAATCTTCCACAACCAACCTCAAAGGGCAGAAAGAGCTAGAGATAAAGCATTGGTAATTAACTGTTTCAGACTGAAATATTTTACCTTTGCTAACACTCAAGTAACCAAAGACAGTCCTATGACCACATCTTATTATAATGGGGGATGCAGGGCTTCCAAGGTGGCACAGTGTTAAAGAATCCACCTGTCATTTCAAGAGAAACAGGAGACTCAAGTTCGATCCCTGGGTCAGGAAGATCTTCTGGAGTAGGAAATAACAACTAACTCCAGTAGCCTTGCCTACAGAATCCCATGTTCATAGGAGCCTGCTGGGCTCCAGTCCATGGGGTCACAAAGAGTTGGACATGACTGAGCACTGAGCACTGAGCTCTGTAGGTCAGTCCCACTGGTACCCAGGAGGAAAGGAGTCCTGGGAATATTGGCAGTCAGCTGTGATATTGGCAGCCCCTTCTTTCAAATGTTTTTGGATGACTATTGTTAGAAATGAGGTAAAATAATACCTTAAGAAAAAGATTTATTTTTAGATTCTTGCATCCTTTTTCTCATTGAAATCTGAAAAATCTCATAGATATCTAAGGTTTTGTTTATTGCTTTTGTTTTGTTTTTTAACCATGAGGATACAGATTTCTTCCATTTATAGAGTCAAATACTATGATTGTAGGAAAGAAAATGAGCCTTTGATCTATTTTTCATAGTATCAATGGGGATGATTAAATATTTACAGATGATTTTGAGAGTTAACAGTCACTTTCGCCCTCATCAAGATCAATACTAATGACACTGGGAAGCCACTTTTTCATTATGTAAAGTCAATAAGGATGATACAGATCTACATAAAATGGAAAAACAAGAGCCACTGCACATTTTATTGAAACTTAGAATATGTATAAACAAGATTAACATGAAAATAGCTTATCAAAATAACTAGATATAAATGGAACCTTAAAAAAACACTTCAAGGTTAAGAACATGTTTCAATCTTGTTCATTTTAACTTTAAAAGATGTATTACTGGTTTTTTCCCCAGCCTCTGGTAGCAACATCCTTTTTCCTATGCCTTACCCAGGTTGTGGGTGATTAGATCCAGATGGACTTGGAACGAGCTTTGTGTGGGTGCATGTGTGGGTGCTAAGTCACTTTCAACTCTATGCAGTCCTATGGACTGCAGCCCACTAGCCTCCTCTGTCCATGAGATTCTCCAGGCAAGAATACAGAGTGGGTGCCATGCCCTCCTCCACAGGATCTTCCTGACCCGGGGATCGAACTCCTGTCTCAGGCAACTGCTTCTTTGGCAGACAGACACTTTACCACTAGCGCCACCTGGGAAGCCCCAGCCTTGTGTATCTATCCTCTAAGATAACCAGAGGGTGAATAGTTAGGAAGAATTGTGGAAAAAGATATTGGAATAAAGTTGAAAGCAGTTTCCATGAAGCTTTTTTATTATGCCTTTGCTTTTTGTTCAGGCTGATTATACCTATAGCAGAGAGCACTGTGTTGTTAGAAGCAGAGTGCAGCTATTTGAGCTATTTGAAGAGCTTTTGTATGAAGACAAGCTGGGATCAGAATCCTGAATTGATTCTGACTTGATCAATAACCAGCTGTGTGAGCTGGTGGAAAGCATTTTAATCTGTCTATGCTTTTCCCTCATGGATAAGATGAGAATAGCAATATCTCCTCTAATGGAGTACACTCATTATAGGAAGTGTCCATCCTACTGATGCCCTTCCTTCCTTGCCTTGTGTGTGCATTTTGTGTGCATGTGGACAGAGGTACTTGCAAAAACAATCATCAAGTGTTTAGTACGGTTGGATGCTGTGCTGTGGGCTTTATATACATCATCACATTTAATCCTCAAAACAACCCTATAATGTAAGTTCTCTTTTTATTTTGTTTTCTCCTAAGGAAGCCAAGGAGTTAAAGAAATGAAATAAATTTCCCCAAAATGCATAGCTAAGGATTTTAGTAACTGATTTCAGGATATACATTCTTAATCACCTTATTTTGATTCAAACAGACTTATTATTTTGGGAAATGCAATTTATTTTATATATGTGCATGTCTGGGACAGGTTTAGTAAAAAAGAACTTGTCCATTGTGCAGAGTATCATTATCTCTCTTGTGTTGGCTGAATATTAAAACAGGGACAAATAAATTTGAAGAGTTTCTCTTAAGCAAATCCGATAAAGATAAACCTATCATGGACAAAGTGACCATTGTGGTATAACCATCATGGGCTGCTGACAGCCTGAACCATGATTTGAGCACCCCCTGGACTGTCCCTCATCAGCAGACCCCTTCCCAAGCCAGGTTGAGTAATCATTGCCATTGGTGTTTTTTACAATCTTAAAAACTCTAGAAAAATCTGATTCTGCAGGACTTCCTGGTGGTTCAGTGGCTAAGATCCATGCTCCCAATGCTGGGGACCCAAGTTCTGTCCTTGGTTGGGGAACTACATCCCACATGGCACAACTAAGACCTGGCTCAGCCAAATAAATAAATTTTAAAAATTAAAAAGAAAACCAATGATGCTGCAGTTATGTGATTGCCACAAATCTTTAAGTGATTTGTGGGACCTATCTGATATGAGCAGAAGTTTTCCATCCCAAGGACCATGTGTGAATAAGAGAAGGAATCTGGAGCTGAGGGAGTGGGGGTCGAGTGGAGAAAGGAATAAGCATGCTCCCACTGACAGGACAGTGTCTGTCAACCTGTGGTCATGGTCAGATGGCTGGATGCCCGAGGATGCACACTGGCAAGAAAATAGCATAATAAGAAAAATGTGAACATGAAGACATCCCTGGAGGTAATTATATTTCTAAAAGTTGACTGAGGACTGAGCAAGTCTAAATATCACAGATAACATAAGAAAGAACTTGCTTTGGGACTTCCTCTGAATTGCCCAATGAATTCGAAGAGGACTTTAGGAGCACTGCCCTCTGACCCCAGAGTTAGAGACCTCACCACTCTCGGCTTTATAGCTGCCTGCATAGGTCATTCTGAGCTACTTGTTCTTCAGGGTTCTTGTGATGTTTAGAAGTATCCTTCGTAAAATGTTATATCCAAGTCAGTATTCAACAAATAGTTCATTCATGTTGCTAAATTTCTGCAATACAGGTTTGCTTTTGCATTTAGGGGGCACTCTAATTAAAAATACACTTTGCTCTTGTGTGCACTCCCTTGCCCTCTCCAGAAGTGACTGTCATTCCTAATTCATATGGGAGAAACTGGGAGAAAAGAGAGGGCTCAGAGTGCACACTGGGTCAGGCTTGTATGGAGTTCAGTTCTGCCAGCTCCTTTTGCAAGGATGAACGCTTGCCTACTATGTCTTCCCCATATGAATATAGGGAACAATCCAGCCAGGTGGTAGATATTAAATACTTTAGCCAAGAATAATACTCAGATTTTGAGATTTGAACACCAATTGTCAGGAGGTTCAAAGCACTGATTTATCCCAGTCCCTGCTCCCCTTCAAGCTATGTAAGGAGCTCTAATGATGAGCAATTGAGGACCAGTGTCTTTCCTCCTGTTCATTACTCTCCAACAAGAGCTTAAGTTGATAAGGCCATCCTGAAAAGGCAAGATCAGCTGTAGACAGGGTAGCAGGTACATTTGTCAATTGCCTTTGTTTGCTGAGTCAGGGATTGCCATGGTTTTTAATTTTTTTTCCCTATGAAAGAACTTAATTTTTGGTTTCTTGATATTTAGGGGATGGTGATCTACTTTTGACAGCATTTTCCTTTATGGTACCTGAAGCAAGTGCTTAACCTTTTCTCCAAGTTTCCAAACTTGTGTCTTTTCAATAAATTGTATATATTATGCAATGAAATGCAAGAGGATTTTCTTATTGCCTCTTGTTCCCAAATACTAGCATATGCCTAATTAATATGGGTATATTCCATAAATCATAGGTGCCAAGGAAAAACGATGTAACCAGGGAAAACCTTACAGAGAATATCAATCAGATCCTGGTGCTTGTCATTTAAGTAGAGCACAATTCTCTCAAGGTTTACCAGCCTCTCTCCCAACACTGGCCACAGTATTTAGAACCATTAACTCCTTGTGCTCTCAGTCCTCAAAATAAATGAACTTCATCTTGCTCTCTTTCTCTTTTTTAATTATTCCTGTTTTTTGGCGGGGGGGGGGCGGATTTTTACACTGTTTTGCAAGTCAAATAAGTTCAGCAAAGGGAACGTGATTAAAAAAAAAAAAATCAATGCATCGTCCTTATTTGGCAGCGCTTAGTTTGGCTAATTACTAGGTCCAGGTAGGAAGCACAGCTAATGGGGCTTAGCAACAGATGGGGAGCCGGTACAAAGCTGTGGGTTCTTCCTCTGTTTGCGCTATGACTTCCTGCGGGGTTGAACAAGTCATTCAACCTGTTTTTGATTCACTTCCCTTTCACTAAATTATGGATAATAATGCCTACTAGGGATGTCAGACATTGTTGAGAAGAATAGTTCATAGGAAGATCACAAAGCACTTTCAAAGGGTTGAAACGCTCTATAGGCAGAGGCGCCGCAGAATCCAGCTGCATGGGAGGTGACGCCCCTTTCAGTCAGGTCCTCTGTTCCCCATTTAAAACCAAAATGAATGCAAATCTGAAAGTGACTTTGCATTTGCCATGCATCCCTTCTGCCTCTCAGGCATTCTATCACTAACTGATTGTAGCTATGCAAATGATACCGTTATCGGTGGCATACACTGGCGCGTCTGTACTGCGGCACCAGCAGTTTAAAATGCTTGATGAATCAGAGGCTGATTGGCAGCTCCAAACTTATCTGTGACCTAATTTGTGGTAAGGAAGTACATGCTGATGTGGATAAGGGCAAAACCAATGACAGCAGGCTTTCTTTGAGGTTTGAAAAGATTTGAGGTTTGGTTGCCACGATGTAAAAAAAAAAAAAAAGAATAATTAAATCATAGTTTTAAAAGTCTGTATCTGGAATCTGGATTGAAAGCAAAATTCACTAAATGCACCAAGAATTTTGAAACTCTAGAGATTTTCCCGGAGTAACAGTAATCGGGAGATAAGAATGGGACCTGTTTCGGCTGCAGCTGAAATGATTGCAGAGAAATGATGGGTGGTGATGATTTCCTGTTGTGAAAGAGAAGAGAAATCTGCTTGTCCCCATGGCAAAGCATCCACAGATTCACTTTAGTAACCCCTAGGTACTTTAAGGGCTGGATCTAGTGTTCACATAGAAACATACACATTTAAATAAGCCAACTATTAGATGACTTAGGGCTGAGAATGAAATTTGAGGACACTAGCCTTTATTGATTGCTTTCTGGGTTGACAATGTTGTCATGTTTTATAGACCGTATTATTGAGTCCCACAGAGGTCAAGTGACTTGCCCAAGTTCACCGAGCTGGTGGAGTTGTGAGAAAATACACAGCCTCCGCTCTTTTCACTCTCCTGGGCTGTCTCTAGGAGACGTTGTCTGGATCTGTGTTCCAACTGTGGAGAGAGAGAGACCTGCTGACCTGGACAGCACCCCAGGCCAGAGTACAAGGGGAAATCCTTTGGTAGACTTGTCCAGTCGCCTGCTGTTTGGAGCTCAGCGAATTTGTCTCATGGGAAGCTCAGTTGTCGCCCTTCCTCTGAGCCACCTCTTCTCTGACTGGTTCCCGCCAGCTCTTGCTGTTACTACATCCCAGTGATCAACAGCTATTTTATGTTTCCTCCCATTGTGCTTCACTGCACCTTTGTAGTCCTTGTGCCCACCTTCTGCGTGCAGCTCACCTTCATGTTATTGAAGGGCGGTTGTGTTTGTGGCCCGTTATTATGTTCTTGAACAGCCCCTATGAAGTGGAACTTAAAGCCGCCAGTTAGTAGGGGAACGCACATTAACCATCACTTCTCTCCCTCTCTCTCACTCTCACTAGGACCTTTATGATTATTGTATATTTAGAACTTCAAACCCAAAGTCTATTTGTTGCTTTTTAAATCACTGGTTAAAATGCCATGTAGCTAACATTAATTGAGCATTTATTATCAGCAAGGTCCTATAGTAAATGAGTTACATAATTACTTAATTTATATCACAAAATCACCCAAGGAGGCAGCTTTTGGTATTAAATCCATTTTACATAACAAGTGATTGAAGTTTGTGATGATGAAAGGGATTGCGTAAGATCACAGAACCATTTCCCTGCAGCATTAGGTCTTAATCTCAAATCTTGTTCACAGCAAAGTCTTGAATCTACTAAAATCCTAACTTCCTTCAATTCCTAACTTTACATATTTTGTGCATCTCTATATGTTAATATAATTCTTAGAACCCAGATCTGTTCTACCTCTCTATCCATAGTATTTGGCACAGTGAAGGTGAAGGTGAAGGTGAAGTCGCTCAGTCGTGTCCGACTCTTTGCGATCCATCCATGGGATTCTCCAGGCAAGAATACTGGAGTGGATTGCCATTTCCTTCTCCAGGGGATCTTCCCAACCCAGGGATCGAACCCGGGTCTCCCGCATTGGAGGCAGATGCTTTAACCTCTGAGCCACCAGGGAAGCCCACAGTACCCACCATGAATCCTTAAAACAAGTGCATTTTTATTGTGAGTGAAGTGAGTGAAAATAGCTCAGTCATTTCCAGCTCTTTGTGATCACATGGACTCTACAGTCCATGGAATTCTCCAGGCCAGAGTACTGGAGTGGGCAGCCTTCCCCTTCTTCAGGGATTGAACCCAGGTCTTCTGCATTGCAGGTCGATTCTTTACCAGCTGAGCCACAAAGGAAGCTCTTTATTGTAATAGATGAGAACCAAAATGCAAGCATTATATTTACCCTCACAAATCTGATACTGATTTGTTTAGTCACTTTATAAAATGTGGGCCAAATACTTTGTTGTGTTTTCTACTTTTTCAAAAAATGCCTGTGAAAGTACCCTGATCAATCTTTCTGGAATCAGAAAACTTGATTCTAATATCTAATGGGCTCAGATTCTCACTGCGTAGATACAATTTAAATCTGCTCAATGGTACCGTAGGTCAGCAGAGAGAAGGCTACAATGGCACTGGCATGCATACATGAACCAGAGTGTGCTTGAAACAGCAGAGCTGTCAGGCTAGAAGTAATGCACCAAGATGCACGTTCTGGGCAACATTAATGATGCTCCCATGGGTATTCTTAGTGCTATGTTAAAACCCTCTCTAATAGCACTTGAAGCTTTCAGAAAAGAGTTCAATGTTTTTTATGGCTGGAATCATAGGTGTGAGTTGACAGGAAGGTAAGAAAAAGATAAGTAAACTCCAAAATTACTCCATTTTGAGTATTAAGTTTCAATAGCATTTCATAAATATCAGATTGTACTATCTTCAAAAGAGTTGTTTTTCTGCAATTGCTCAAATCCAACAACCAGCTCTGAAACTTATGTATTTCGCACATTTTAATTAGTCAAAATGTCTCTTACTTATTGAAAAGTTGAAGCCCAAGCAAAGATCTAGCTATTGGGAGTGGAGAAGCATTACTGAATAATGTTTTGTCTTACAAACATAACTTATTGTTTTGAGCTAATAAGTGTTGATAAAGTAGTGTCCTACAGTATGCCTAAGCAATAAGGCATGATTGGATTCTTCACTGCCTGCTGCCTGGGGTCCATTGTTGGGGAATTTTATAATCACAGCAATTTCCAAATATATTACCCTAACTTGCTGTTGCTTTCCCACATTATGATAATCACCTGGGTTGTTCATTTTATATCTGTTAAAAAAAAATTCCCTTGCCTCTTAAGTCAAGCAACTTCATATCAAATATTTGCAGGCCTAAACAATTAAAAGAAAGAACAAAGATCACAGTGTGCATATTCTGCTTTGGGTATTGCAAGCTTTTGTTTCATTATTTCTTGCCCTTAGCTCCTCCCTCCAGGGATTTTGTCCCTCTTGTATCAAAATTTCTTTCACCTCAGTCTGCAGTAACACTTTCTTCTTTTATTTTAGATTTTTAAAAAGCTATCTCAGGAATTTTGGTGTAGCTCCTGATTCAGCTGCATTGATGGTAATTGAGAGGGGAATACAAACTGAACTCAAGTGCAGCTCCACTTAAATTTACTTCCCTTGAGAGAATAATTTCCAAAGCTGCCAGTCCAAAGGATTCTATAAAATTTGTGTTTGTAAGAGCAGCCCTTCATTATATTTTATTCTTTTTGAAATGATCCAGAGTACTATGAAAATAATCACCGATTCCAAAGGGGGTGGGTGAAGTTGGTCTGTGGTTAAGAAAAAACTAATGGATCTTGAGAACCTTCCTTTTTGTTTAAAAATAAACAGTGGTATCTCTGAATAAAATATAGTGAGTGCACAGCTATTCTGTTTATAGACCTTTCTACAGGGACTTTCTTCTGCATGGAGACAATCTGTGAAGATCATTGCTCCCTTTTGTTTAAAGATGATGGGTCTCTTCTGTTTCCTTTATATCTATATTTCTATATCTGTGGGTGTAGATGACACATTACAGAGCTAGAGATATTCATATTGGGAGCGACAGATGAAGACATAGATAAATTAAGTCTGAGGGATGGCCGGTGGCCCCTCTCGAGGGTTTCTTGGGTTTTTGTACTGTGTGCTCTTGGATAGGATGTGACCATACTGGCACATTAGAAACCATTTTGAGTGACAAACTGTGTCATCATTTTGTCCATGTTCAGTCATATCCAACTCTTTGGGACCCCATGGACTGTTTTATTTTGCAGGAGTTTATTGACAGCATAGCTACCTGTAAGGTTCTGGGATTGGTAAACTGGATGAAGAAAACTGGGGAATAGATTTCTCAACAAGAAAGTATCCCCAGTATATGAAGTAAGGACAAGATAAGTGAGAATGTCAATATATTTGCATGCTCAGATTAGCTAGACCTGCAGAAACCATTCTTATGAGGGAAACCTTCATGGTAAATGTTGAATTTCAAAAACACTTTGAATGAAAGTAGAATTGATGAGGTGAAAATTGGCAGGATAGACCCACATGAAATTTAAGTAAAAGGCCAAAATTAGAAAATGTTATCTAGAAACTTTGGAGGAAGTATGCTGTTTTAAAGTATTACATTTTTCCTGAAGGTCTTAATTTTGTATTTAATCCCCCTCTTGCTCTCCTTGATGGGAATTGCATTAATGTGGAGTTTTGTAAACCTGAGGAAATTGAGGATGGTCTTGTAGGTGAAAACTATCAGAGAACAGTTGTTAGTGTAAGAGTAGCAGAAATCACTTTGCCCGCTTTTTGATCACTCCAGCTCCTTTTTTCTTGCTTTTCCTGTTTTCCCAGGAATATCATGTCAAAATAATTTAATGTTTTCTTGAGCTCTTTTTCCCACTATCATTTCCTTTATTCACTGGGGTACAACTCTAATCTTCTGGTGTTAATTTACCTTTGACCACTTCTCAGTCATTAAGTCATTTTTAACTTACTAGGTTATATGATATATTGAACTATTCTAATCACTTTTTTTAGGCTCTCCTACTTCTCAGGGGCACTTGGCTCCAAGTTGGAATCCTCTATGTTTTCTTTTGTTTCCATCTTTACATTGGAGGAGGTACAGATTACTATATAGCAAGTAAATTAATAAATAAATACTTTAAAATCATCATAGTTCTTTTCAACAATGGTTTTACTCTACATTTTCCCTTATTAGTTAGTCCTGGACACAGTTTGGGTTGGTGTTGAACAGGAAAGGGAGCCTCTCCTATACTCTCGACAAATATTGTGCCCTTGCGGTTCATGACATTTATGAGGAGAGGTGGGAGAGCCCATATAATTATGGCAGCAGTGGAGAAATCAAGGACAAAGTTGAGACTGAGTCAAAACCAGACCAGGTGGACACTCTCAGGAAAAGAAAAGGACCTCATTGAAAATAGTCCGAATCTCAGACTAACTAGAAGAGATGTTGTGATGTGCCAATCTGACCAGCCTTCAAGACTGTGGTCCTTATTCCTTAAGCTCCAGAGAGTGTTGGCTGCTGACAATTTATGGCCAGTTCCCTCTCTGGGCACTTTCCTTGGCAAAAAGCAGCCGTTTTGACTAATATTACACCCTTTTTACGAGAGCAGCTCACACCCAATGATCAGTTGATATGAATCAGTATTTCAAAATGTGTTTTTCAGGAACCCTAAATTCTGGCATTTGTGTTCCAAGATTCATATGTGATAATATGCTACATTATAAATCATAGTAAGCTGTGCCTCGCTTTCACATAAGTTGTAAAGTAGGATTTAAAGCATGAACATGCATAAAAGCTTTCCTGCAAGACCATGAACATTCATAAAGCATGGACATGCATAAAGCCTTTCCTGCAAGACCATAAAGCAGTAATGCCCCACACTTCAGGGCAGGGGTATAGTAACATCAACATTGAGTACCATAACCCCATCACTGTTCAAATTGATAAGGCAATGCCTGGAGTCCTAGCCCTAAGCAAGAAGTGACTCTTCCAGCTGAAAAGGCTTTAAATCCTCTCAGAGAGTATGCTGATCCCAGTGAGAACTGGCACAAACCATGTGACTTTAACAGGAGCACTTGGTCTACAGTCAATGAACCATGGCATCCCAGAGACACTCAGCACAGGGCAGCCTTCTGGAAGAAGGGAAGTCTGCCACAGAGACAGATGAGTAATTACTTCATAGAGACTGTACTTTGATCAGGGACACGTTTAGAAGATTAAGATATTGTGTCACCAAGTGACCTAAGAAAACTTAGTTATGTGCAACTGTTAGGATATTTTAGGTGATCATGTAGCTGCCACTTCCTATACTTCCTAACCAAGCAATAATGTAAGCAAGTGTCAGATCAAATTCAACCACCCACAGAGGCACATATTAAACAATCATGTGTTGGCAAATAGGTGTAAAGCATTTTAAATAACTTACTCTATAAGAGGAATGAAACCTCAGTTCAGTTCAGTTCAGTCGCTCAGTCGTGTCCGACTCTTTGTGACCCCATGAATCACAGCACACCAGGCCTCTCTGTCCATCACCAACTCCCGGAGTTCACTCAGACTCACATCCATTGAGTCAGTGATGCCATCCAGCCATCTCATCCTCGGTCGTCCCCTTCTCCTCCTGCCCCCAATCCCTCCCAGCATCAGAGTCTTTTCCAATGAGTCAACTCTTTGCATGAGGTGGCCAAAGTACTGTTGTTTCAGCTTTAGCATCATTCCTTCCAAAGAAATCCCAGGGCTGATCTCCTTCAGAATGGACTGGTTGGATCACCTTGTAGTCCAAGGGACTCTCAAGAGTCTTCTCCAACACCACAGTTCAAAAGCATCAATTCTTTGGCGCTCAGCCTTCTTCACAGTCCAACTCTCACATTCATACATGACCACAAGAAAAACCATAGCCTTGACTAGACGGACCTTAGTCGGCAAAGCAATGTCTCTGTTTTTGAATATACTATCTAGGTTGGTCATAACTTTTCTTCCAAGGAGCAAGCGTCTTTTAATTTCATGGCTGCAGTCACCATCTGCAGTGATTTTGGAGCCTCCAAAATAAAGTCTGACACTGTTTCCACTGCACTCTCCTATATTTGTAGGTTCTACTATCATAGTTTGCATTGGACAGTCAATTGAAGCAGATATGAGAAGTATTCTGGAGACCAAGCTGGACACAGGACTATTAAAAGATCAAGCCTCAGGCATCATACTTGTGGCTATGCCTTAAAGGGCTTGTTAGACTGTTATACTCTGTTCATGAGAGAATAGTTTGTCTCTGAAATAAAGGCAATCCACATATCTCAATAGCATTAATTTTACTAGGGAAAAATGATTTCCAAAACCCATGAACATGCATGTCAAAGTCACTAATTTTACCAATGAAAATTTTTCTTTGAAAATGGATTAAGCTAAACAGCTAAGCCTCTATGTTGCTCAGAGTTATGAAATGCTGGCCATTATATTAATTTGAACCATAGGAAATGGATGATATTCAAGTATGTTTGATCAACAAAAATGGCACCTGTTTAGATATTGACTACTCCTTGGAGTGAATTTATGATTAAGAGAACTGATCATATCCAAATAGCTGACACATATATAACCTATGATGATTTATTTTTAAGTAAATTCTAGTACTCCTATGAAATAATAATAAGGGCATTGGAATGCAGAAAAGATGTTCTTGATAGTCTATTTCTTGTAGGAGATCTAAGAAGTAGAAAACCAGAAGAAGAGTAAAATTGAACCATAGCCATTTGCCTAGCCATGTACTGATAACTCTCACTTGTTGGTGAGAAGAAACAGAAAACCACCAGAAATCACACCCAATATCTAGAGTTTATTGTATGTAAGTACTATTCTCTTTAGAGATAATGGGATGAATCAGTCTCAACACATTCTTTGATTATCCCCATTAAGTCCCAAGTTAAAGGAGCCCTTCTCAGTACTTCTCTGTGTAGACAGGTGGATCTATCTGACAATACAATAAGAGCCTCCATTCCAGCCCCTGAACCTCAAAGATTCATTTGTGGCTTTCTTGTTTGTTTGGATGTAGAATAGGTTACACCATAGAACAGTTAAAAAGAAAAAATAATAAGGAAAACGTCAAAGCCCTATGGTTTAGAGAATTTAAGAGTTAATACTTTCTCTTAAGAACATCAAACTATATTTTTGAACTGTAATTACAGATATAATAAAAAGTCCATCAATAAAGTAGACATAACAAGACTCACAAGACCACCATTTATTGATTTTGTAAGCATTACACTAGTATATTTGATATGTTTTGTGTCTCTCAGTATTACTGATTCAAGAATCTGTTGAAGGTTGGAGAAATGCTAAATCAATCTTGAGGAGTGTGACATTTGTACAGAGTGATTGGCCTTTGAACATCATTTATATCTCAGAGAGAAAATACATTTTAGTACTAATGGTTAAGGATTGGATACATATGTATCTATGTAAAAATACTTCTAACAAAAAGCAATCTAAGGGAACATCAAAATCATACATTTTGGAAAGGCGTGACTTCCAAAGAAATAGCACTGCTTTTCAAATATCTCTTTGGTGCTTATTTTTGCCATTAATTAGTCTCAATAAAAACATGAATAATTATAATAATCTAAGTACATGGTTTTTTCAACATATTTTTCTCAAACTCTGAATAAAGATCTCTGAGTAGAGATTATGAGAATCATAATTATTCTTATCTTTTGTTTCATAATTGCTTTCTTGGGATATAGTTTTCTCTGAAAGATTTTGAAGCTAAAACTCAGAGATATTAAAGAAACTGGTGAAGGACACAGGACCTTAGTGATTTTTTTTTTTTTTTAGTTGTTTGGATAAATAATCAGTCTTTTATGGCTCAACCCCTTTCGGCTGCAAGAAAATATTCAAATAAGGGTCAAAAATCAAATATTTATTGAGCAAGGAAATGGCAACCCCCTCCAGTACTCTTGCCTGGAAAATCCCATGGACGGAGGAGCCTGGTGGGCTACAGTCCATGGGGTCACTAAGAGTCGGACACTGAGCGACTTCACTTTCACTTTTCACTTTCATGCACTGGAAAAGGAAATGGCAACCCACTCCAGTATTCTTGCCTGGAGAATCCCAGGGATGGGGGAGCCTGGCGGGCTGCCGTCTATGGGGTTTCCCAGAGTCAGACACGACTGAAGGGACTTAGCAGCAACATTTATGTATTAGGCACATTTTCAAATACATTTAAACTGCTTATTATTTCTCATTTTGTCAATGTTGATGTTGTGATTCAGTGTAATTCAGTTAACCTGCCTAAGTTCTTAGGATGGCTGGGAACTTCACATTACAATCTACTTGTGTCTGACTCCAGAGTCCATGCCCATTGCATTGATTTAAAATATCCCTTGCCAAATAAATAAATAAATAAATAAATAAACTGTGTCACCAATTGCTTCTGTATATTAATGTCACTCCTGGTTTGTTTTTTTTTTTCCCTCTCTCCCAAGACAACACTTAGCAAAAGTAATATCTATTGTGATATTTGACTCTTCTGCTCTGGTTCTTCCATAATGGCATTCAAAGGGTGAGCGATAGGCATGGATCTGTAGAGATATCAAAAGTCGGTGGACTATTTGTGGGCTGCCTAAAGGCTGCCTTCTCCAGTTCTCCAGATAGGTTGCCCACGGTTTAGGTGTTAAATGGACTTGGGGGGGTAGAAGCTGTCAGCATCTCTCATCAGGGCACACAGCCTTCAGCCTCACATTGTCAGGACTGCTTTCAGGACCCAAAAGGCCATGACCAGTTGTGAAGCCATTTGAGATCATAAGTTGGCCTCTGGCTTCACACAATAAGGGATTTGTTCTGTGTTCTCCATTTGACCCTTCTGTGTAGCTGCACTGATGTGGCTCTACCAACTTCAGGAGGGAAGAGGGCACTCAACTACTTTAAGAGGTATTTTTGAACTGACTGGTGCTGCCTACCCAGGGGAGATTCAAATTAGCCAAACCACTGCTTGATCTCCTCTTCCTCCCACGTTTTTTAATATTAAAGAAAATTATTTTTCCTTTTCCAATTTCTTATTACCTTTTTTCTGTACTTTCCCCATAACTGTATTTACTTGTTCATTTATTCTTGCTTAAATATTGTGGATGAGATTTTGCTTTTAAAGTGTTATAGAAATTAACGAGTGGGAAAAAAAGTACTCGATTATTTTCTCTTCTAATACAACAACGACACAGATCCTAACAAAACTTTTCTCTTTGACACGGTGTACTGAAAAGAAAGAAACCTTTAAAGTCAGCAAAACGGAGGTTTGAATGCTGCCTCTGCTGCTTAAGATGCAACATCTCAGGCTCTTAAGTTTTATTATTTCTAAAACGGGGAAAACTATTTGCTTTATGGGACTTCCCTGGTGGCTCAGAGGTTAAAGCATATGCCTCCTATGCGGGAGACCTAGGTTTGACCCCTGGGTCAGAGAGATCCCCTGGAGAAGGAAATGGTAACCCACTCCAGTATTCTTGCCTGGAGAATCCCATGGACGGAGAAGCCTGGTAGGCTACAGTCCACAGGGTCACAAAGATTCGGACACGACTGAGCGACTTCACTTTCACTTTCAGTGGCTCACACAGTAAAGAATCTACCTCCCATGTGGGAGGTCTGAGTTCGATCCCTGGGTTGGGAAGATCCCCTAGAGAAGGGAATGACTATCTCTTTCCAGTATTCTTGCCTGGAGAATCCCCATGGACAGAGGAACCTGGTGGGCTACCGTCTATGGGGTCACAAAGAGTTGGACATGATTGAGCGACAAATACTTTTATTTTTTCACAGTGATATTTGGAAAAGTTGGGTCATGTAACTTCCTTCCATAAATGCATCCCCACTTAGTATAAAAAACCAGTTTTTCATCATGGTCTATAACTCTTTATGTGACGGGTCAACTACCTTTTTCTCTAAGAGCATCTCCAACATGGGACACCTTGTTCATCCTGCTCAAGTTATCGCTTTCTTCCTCTTAAGTCCTTGAATCTTCCTGTTTTCTCCTTAGTGAAATGATCTTACCTTTGTGCTTCAAACAGCTGATACTTCTTAAAAAGTATTTTGCCTTAAATGTCACTCATTCCAAAGACTTTTTCTTCAAAGACATCCCTCCCCCTACTGACAGTTCTCTGTTATTTTACCATTTATTTTTGACATAATGAAAGGCAAGACCAGAGAGAAACTAATAGGAGCTAGGTCATAGTAGGTCTTATTCTCTATGGGAGGCTAAAGATTTCTTTATTTTCCTTTTATCTTTCTTTTCATCCCCAACAATTAGAAGTTGAAGGACTTTGAATAAATAAATACCACAGTCAGATTTATACAATATATCCTGTATGAGACTTCTGCATGGCTATGGGAGTGGTAGGGCAGATGAAGCAGAGAGTATGGAACCAAACATTTTCCAATGTAAAATTTGGTGATTTCTTTGAACAAGAAGAGATAATGGTATTGGGAAAAAGATTTTAATCATGAATTGTTGAATACTTACGGAATTCTATTTATTTCTATGGTTGACTTAAAATTAAGTTTTAATGACTGATTATCTCTAAAAGAGAGAGTCATAGTTCATTACCTATCTGGGCATAAGCTTTTTGTATTTCAAATATCAGCTTTAGGGCAATTTTAAGAATATATAAGGATTCACATATAAGGATTCACATTTTAAACTGATATAAGATCATATTATTTCAAACAGCCCCACAAACTCAGCTTGAGCCATATTTCAGATTCATGACTTCACATTAATTTAAAACTCTATTGTTTCCCTTCAAAGAACAGCTATTTCATTAATTCATTACTAAGTTCTGAGACCAATGGTAATCTTCAGAAGTCTCTACATACAATGGAGGCTATTATGACATAAATACTTTAAATTTTTTCTGATGTTTACTGCTTATATTTGAACTCTTTATCTAATTATTTCTTTCCAAAAATTATAAAAAAACACAAAAGAAAAATAAACAAATGCACAAATCTATAAATGAACTTATGAGAAAAAATTCAACATTGAAAGAGATACACAATCCAAATTATCCCAAAACTCCTTTTCACTCTATTTCTATTTTTGGACTGTCCCCCTATTGACTTCATAAGTTCTGTTCTAGAGGTGATTATGAGTAAGCCCACCTGACCTGCCTCCTGGGAAATCTGTATGCAGATCAAGAAGCAACAGTTAGAAAAGGCATGGAACAATAGACTGGTTACAAATCAGGAAAGGAGTACGTCAAGGCTATATATTGTCACCCTGCTTATTTAACTTATATGCAAAGTACATCATGCAAAACGCCGGGCTGGATGAAGTACAAGCTGGAATCAAGATTGCCTGCCAGGAGAAATATCAGTAACCTCAGATATGCAGATGACACCACCCTTAAGGCAGAAAGCGAAGAAGAACTAAAGAGCCTCTTGATGAAAGTGAAAGAGGAGAATGGAAAAGTTGGCTTAAAACTCAATATTCAGAAAAGTAAGATCATGGCATCCAGTCCCATCACTTCATGGCAAATAGATGGGGAAACAATGGAAACAGTGAGAGACTTTACTTTTTGGGCTCCAAAATCACTGCAGATGGTGACTGCAGCCATGAAAAAGATCCTTATTCCTTGGAAGAAAAGTTATGACCAACCTAGAGAGCATATTAAAAAGCAGAGATGTTACTTTGCCAACAAAGTTCTGTCTAATCAAAGCTATGATTTTTCCAGTAGTCATGTATGGATGTGAGAGTTGGACCATAAAGGAAGCTGAGTGCTGAAGAATTGATGCTTTTGAACTGTACTGTTGGAGAAGACTCTTGAGAGTACCGTGGACTGCAAGGAGATCCAACCAGTCCATCCTAAAAGAGATCAGTCCTGAGTGTTCACTGGAAGGACTGAGGTTGAAGCTGAAGCTCCAAAACTTTGAGCACCTGATGAGAAGAGCTGACTCATTGGAAAAAACCCTGATGCTGAGAAAGATTGAAAGCGGGAGGAGAAGTGGACGATACAGATGAAATGATTGGATGGCATCACCGATTCAATGGACATGAGTTTGGGTAAACTCCGGGAGTTGGTGATGGACAGGGAGGCCTGGAGTGCTGCAGTCCATGGCGTGGCAAAGAGTCAGACATGATTGAGTGGCTGACCTGAATTAAATAGCCATATTCATAGTAGCATTACTTGTATACCCATAGAAGCATTATTTACAATAGCCAAATGGTGGAAGCAACTCAAGTTTTCTCAAGTAGGAATGAACATATAATTAATTCAACCTTGAAAAGAGATGAAACTCTGACATGTGTGATAACATAGATGAATCTTGAGGATATTAAGTGATGTGGAAGAAGCCAGTCACCAAAAGACAAACCCTGTGTGATTCTATTTACATAAGATACCTAGAGCAGTCAAATTCACAGAGGCAGAAAGTAGTATGGTCATGACCAGGAGTAGGAGAAAAGAGGCTGGAGACATTGTTTAGTGGTTTTAGAGTTTTAGTTTTGCAAAAAAGAATTCTGGAAATGAATGGTGACAAAAGTTGCACAACAATGTCAATGTACTCAACACCACTGAGTTGTATGCTTAAACACGTTTACGATGGCAACTTTCATGTCATGTGTATTTTGCAAAATTTGTATCTCAAAATTATTCTTGTTAGAATGTTTTATAATTCTAGAGGCCCTCATATAAAGGCCATGCAGAGAGCTACTAGCAGGCTCTTTCTTTCTTAGCAGATTCTCTTCCCCAAAGGAAAATCTGGCTCTGTGGACAAAGGGTCCCCAACTTCGGACATCTATGTCTCCAATACTGGGTCTCAACAGACAAAGGAGATTGTTTTAAAATCTATCCATGAGAAGAGAAAATAAATCAAGTGTTCCTTGTAAATTACCTTTACTTCGACTTTCCAACTTGAGCTTTATTTTCCTTTTCCCATGTCGACTAACACATTTCCCGGTCCTCACCCTCATCACCCACCCTGCAGGATTATGGCTATTTTTGTAGGCATTTTATCCTTGCATCTCAAAGAATCAATCTCCCCTCTTCTTTCTGCTCCTCTTGCACATTTAGTTCCCCTGAGCTGTGTTCAGCTGTCAGCCTTGGCGATGAGCGGCACCGATTCCCCAAGTTATTAGGGAGCACTCGGAGCATCTCTGCAGCACAGAACCTGACAGTTGAACACACAGGAGCAGCTGGCTCAGTGGGGAAAGAGAAGGGAGGGGGCGAGAGCTATTCATTGCAGTGTATTTATAACTTGGCCCTGAAAGCAGGGATGGCGATATTCAAATAGGAGAGGGTGAAAAGACATTTTATCCTAATTAAAAAGGTAATTAAGTAACACACCAAAGAATTTAAATCAGTGCTCTTGGTTTTTCTGACAAGTCTGATGGTATAACTACCCAGAAACATTTCTGGAACAACAAATGCTTCTTCTTAAGCTCTGTTGCTTGCTGAGTGGCCAACTATGGTTGACAAATTACAGTAAGAATCCCAGGCAGGAGTGTCCGAGATAAGAAAAGGTCCCTCTCCAAGGAAAATAAGATAGGCATGAAATCTCCAGCTTGCCGAGATTAAAACTCTGTGCTCACACCACCACCATTACCAAGACTCAGTGCCATGTCTTTGCCCGGATACAAGCTGCCACCCCAGCCCCACCCTCAGTAAGAGCCTCAGTTAAAGGATCTTCAGGTCTTTTCAATGACCACTTCTTCCATCACATGGTGTTCTAACTGGTGGCTGTTCCTATCATGCCCTTCACAGGGCATTTATTTCCAGATATATTCCAACTACGGAGAAGGCAATAGCACCCCACTCCAGTACTCTTGCCTGGAAAAACCCACGGATGGAGAAACCTGGTAGTCTACAGTCCGTGGAGTGGCAGAGTCGGGCACAACTGAGTGACTTCACTTTCACTTTTCGCTTTCATGCATTGGAGAAGGAAATGGCAACCCACTCCAGGGTTCTTGCCTGGAGAATCCCAGGGACGGGGGAGCCTGGTGGGCTGCCATCTATGGGGTCACACAGAGTCAGACACGACTAAAGCGACTTAGCAGCAGCAGCATATCCCAACTAAATGTAGTTTTATTATTAGGTAAGTATTAGTTTAACATTTGATGCTATATCTATCTTCCTGTTTACTGATGTCAATATCAAGTCCAAGTGCATGGTAATTCTCAACCAACTTCATGGCTAGATTTTGAAAATTTCGAAAGTCTTACACTTTGGGTCAGAATAGTAAAATGATTGCTTATCTTTGTTTTACAAATGAAGTTATTTGAGTCAGGTGTATCTGTAAACTTCTGATTATTATAAAATAGCATCAATAAATTTTTTAAGTTATTAAGTTCTTAATTCTGTGTACTGGTTATGTTAATGGCATTGAAATAGGTATTTTCTTTCGAGTACTTCTAAAATAAATGTATAATTATCTTCAAGCTTATCTGAAAAAATTGTATAATATATAAAATAGTGCTGTATATATATATATCAGTTCAGTTCAGTCGCTCAGTCGTGTCCGACTCTTTGCGACCCCATGAATCGCAGCACGCCAGGCCTCCCTGTTCATCACCATCTCTCGGAGTTCACTCAGACTCACATCCATCGAGTCAGTGATGCCATCCAGCCATCTCATCCTCGGTCGTCCCCTTCTCCTCCTGCCCCCAATCCCTCCCAGCATCAGAGTCTTTTCCAATGAGTCAACTCC
>SJYT01056425.1:196480-240584 GCA_006410635.1 Cephalophus harveyi
GGCTTCCCTGGTGGCTCAGACAGTAAAAGCATTTGCCCGAAATGCAGGACACCCAGGTTCAATCCCTGGGTCAGGAAGAACCCCTGGAGAAGGAAATGGCAACCCACTCCAGTACTCTTGCCTGGAAGATTTCATGGATAGAGTCTGGTGGGCTATAGTCCATGGTGTCACAAAGAATCGGACATGACTGAGCAACATCACTTCACATATATGTATATATACATAGGCATGTATACATTTCATATATAAGCTATTAATTTATATTCATATATGGCTATTTATTTCTGCAAATAAACATGGAGATTGCCAGATTCAATATAGCTATATACAATAAATATTGTATGCTATGATTTTTAACATGACTATATGGAAAAACCCTTAACTAGTCAAGATGATATTATGATAGTATCTTAATATGACTTACCAAAACAAAACCCAACCAAAATATTTGCAGGAGAATTATTCCTATCAAATGACAGTCCTCATTAATGTGCATGCACATTCTTTGAAATGCTCAGGTAACCAAAGAAAATGTGTGGTTACCTGAGAGAATGTTTAAAGTATTGAATGTGCTTCTTATGGAAATGAGAACATAACATACAAAGACTTTGGGCTGATGAAAACTGAATTTGTATATTGCCTAAGCAAAGAGTGATATCAGCAGTTCCAGTCTCATCTAATAGGAGTTACAAAATAATATATACATTCAATTATTACTGTTTGTGGTTGTCATGTTCTATACATTGCCATGAACTCTGTATTAGTGAATACAGAGTTATTACTCTTAGGGGAAACACAGAGTTAGGTTCCTGTGAGCCTCTGGTCACAACATTTTAACCAACTGAATAATACAGAAACTTGTCTTATGTATTATGTTTCTGTTTAAAGACACCTTATTTAGTATGTATTGTTGATTCATTACCAATGAATCCATGGTCAACAGCACTACAACTCATCCCTGAATCAAGTTTATCTGAAATAGACATTTTCTCTGAGGTAAATTGAACCCTTCTTGGGCATAGAAACACTAGCTAGCACTTTAGAGCTATGCTTGGAGACTGTTTGATGCAGGAAAATCACCAACAAAAAGCACAAGAATGTGAAAAACTGGCACTATATAGATCTCAGAAAGGATACTTCTTGACAGAATGAGTCAAAACATAGCAGATCATTGCCTCATACAACCTCAGCTGAGAACGCGTGCATTGGGCAAGTTTTTCACTGCTCTATGCATGAATACAAATGACCATGAATACCCTATGAATAGTGATTTGGGGATGACAAGTTTTTGCAAGTATGGAAGCCATGGAAAATAAGGATCAATTGTACCTCCCTGTAAGACTTTAGAAAACTATCAAATTACCCTAGTGAACATACTTTTGTTAATACAATGAACTATTTTACCCAAACATTTATAATTATTTTGATTTTATTATGAATGTCAAATTAAAATTAAGAGAAGAAAAGGGATATAAATATTTGATGGATGAAGATTTTTGATCCTACTAAGAATTAAATTTCTCTTGGATGTAATTCTGAGTATCCAATTGATTTCAACTGTTTTATCAGTAAATATATATATTTTTCATTTTCATTATAGTTAGAAAGTCTTTTGAAATACAAACGTATTTTTATTTTTACAGTGGGACCAAATATCTGAATGGCCTCAGTGGAAAAGATGTGTATAAGAGACAGCTACAAGATATAAATATTTGATGGATGAAGATTTTTGATCCTACTAAGAATTAAATTTCTCTTGGATGTAATTCTGAGTATCCAATTGATTTCAACTGTTTTATCAGTAAATATATATATTTTTCATTTTCATTATAGTTAGAAAGTCTTTTGAAATACAAACGTATTTTTATTTTTACAGTGGGACCAAATATCTGAATGGCCTCAGTGGAAACAATTAAAATATGATTTCAGAGGATTCAGAAGGCTGAATCTCCCCATAACTTTAAAATGAGCAAGGAAGCTCTTAGTTCACATGTTTAGCAGGGAACTATTTATGATTTCAAAGAGACATTAGTGAGAGTCTTATCAAGGACTCAATCAACATAATTTTTTTAAATAATAAAATATAAGATCTTTACCTGTTAAAGATATTTTTTGATGATGATCTTTAAAATCCCTTGATTCCCAGGTAAATATTAATATTGTAAGATATGGTTACATATCTTTCATGTGCAAAAAATTATACAGATACTCAAATATTTTTCTCTATAGTTTGCATAGTGATGAGAAAGCATGTTTTATGCTTTTGGCAGAAGCTATTTTAGTTGAAGTGTCCAAAGAAGTATACACCTGGGATCCTTTTCGCTTTGGAAAGTTAGACTTAATTCAGTTTTTATTTAATATTTCCATAGGCTATAGTATATGGGTCATAGCTGAATGTGGCCCATGCCTTCTGCTCCATAGATCACTATTTTAGAGGAAATGTTATTTTTGAGAAAAATAATGTTTACATTCTTCTATGCCATTTCTCAACAATATTTGTGCCCTGAAAGATACTCCTGATTTTTTTCCCCCAAACTGAGGTACTAGATAGAAAATCTTTCTTTTTTAATTTAAATTCCAACTTATTTTTTTCAGAACTTAATTCAAAGGTAAAACTGACATTTTCCAAAGAAAAGCAAACAGAACTTACATAGGGCATTTCTTTTATTTTCTTGCCCACCAATCTCCATAACAACAATGAAAGAAGACATTAGACTTTCTAAACTTGAAAGTACAAATATTGGCAGTTTTCAGTGTTGTTTTTTTCATCTCTGCATCTCAAGCCTAATGAGGGTGAACAGTAGTGAGTTCATGAGCTTCTCCAAGTGAGCCTAGAGGGCCAAGTTTATCCCTGATGAGCTGTTCTCTGAAGCTCTGGTGTTTACCAAATGTGTCAGATGGATAATGTTCATTAATGAACCTGAATATCTCGAAGCAGAGCAATTCTTCCAAATATTATGATGCTTTAATGACACTTGTAATAAGACCGCCAAGGACTACCATCAGCTAACAAATACACATTTCCAAATGTAACATTAGTAAATGTTTGAATGCAGCAAAATCCTAAAACTGGTATCTGAAAGTGTGCTTACTTTGCCTCCCAAGAACCTCAGAAATGAATAAGTGATGAGCTAGACAGTCCTGCATGCTGCATTGCAACTGTGAGAAAATGGGACAGTCATGGCATTTCCAGTGATTTGCATTTAATATGTAGAAAAGGGAGCAAGAAACGAAATTAGATATAGCAGTATATAAGGAAGTAGAGACAAAAAACAGGATAAAACCATATCAAATTATACTCTTTTATGAGACAGAAAATGAATTCCTGTACAGTCTCTCAAGAATCATCATGAAAATGTCATTGAAGTGCCATTGTCCAGCTAAGCTTCTATTGACCTCCTTACACCAAAGCATTGCCCTGGGACTGCCTGTCTGCTTGTGACATTGCTTTCTTCTTCTACACAACTCCACGGTTTTGTTAATCACTGAGTGTTGAAGTCAGTCCTTTTCTAACTTCATCGTGACAGAGAAAGTACATTCAACTTTTCTATGGATCTCTATGGAATTCCACAGGCAGCTTTCATATTCTTGAGCCTATGTTTTCATGCTTCACTTGAATATGATGGTTTCTTTTTTATTATTAAGTAACCAACATTATATGACTTGGAATCCATATCTTCCTTTTTTTTTCTGACAGTAACTCTTACTGTAAAAATACTAAAAAATAATAAATCTAATTTCTGCTCTGCCATAAAAGGAATCATGAAATGTATTCTGAAGGGTAAGAAAGGAAGTGACTATTAATAATGTGTAAGATAGATTTCATAGTCTTCTTCCCATTTTACTTATCCTCTTTGAAATAGGATCCATTGTACCTATCTTTCATTCATTCAATAAATATTTATTGAGTGTCTATTCAACAGAGTGATGTGTGGTGAACTTGTAAATTATTTATAGTAAACATTTATTATAGACTACAAAAAACAGTCAAACAACAATTGTACATTCTAAAATTTAACTTTTCTTAGAAAATCAAATCACTCTCCACCCAGCTCAGTGAAGCTTTTGCATATAATTGTGTGTGTTGTGTTTTCTTAAATGAGACTAACTTTGTGTTTCTTAAAAATGAAGTATTTTCTTTCTTCTCTTCTTCCTTCTCTCTTTATTCTTTCCTTGTTATCTCTAATGAGCCTTCTTGCATGCAGATACCAGAAAACATTTGAGACTGTTTCCCTTTTCTCCTTATGTTATATAAATTTGAGCTATATTTTTTACTTTTATGAATATGTAGATGGTTATAATTGAAATACACTCATAATATAGATACTACTTATAGAATATAGTTGATCTAGGCTCTCTATGCCTTGCCAGCCATGATTCTATGCTTATCAAAATGCATCTTAATCCAGGAAAGCTCCTCTGAGCCTTCCATGTGCTACTACTAAAGACTATAATTATACATTTAGAGTTTATGAAAACAAAGATTAATTAGCCAACTAATCTATTATACTGCTCCACACATTTCTCATCTTAAAGGCAGCTAAAAATAACTAACAGCTGTTTTTTATCATGCCTTTCATAAATAAAAATAAGCTTAAATTTTGCCCATCATAATTTTGGAGTAATAATTACATTCGATAAACCTTTTTTTTTTTTTTTTTTTACTTAGCAAAGAATATTAAGGTTACGATATGACTTAGGAGTAGAATTAAAGACATAAACACTGTTTATGAATTGCTGGGAGCCAGCGTGAGGAATTCCACCCATGACAAGGTCATGTGGCAGAACTCTGATGGCAAGGCTAAATCAGACCTCAGGTTTTCCCCCTGGTAGTTCCTGAGCATGTACCTCAAAAAATAAGAATCTGCCAGCTTTTCCACTCTTCTGACACACTCTGGAAAAAGTCAACTCAGGGCTTCAGTCTTCTGCATTTGAAAGGGATGTTTCAGCTCAAACCCCCTCTGATAACTCTCTAGCTTGCCTAACAGGTTCCCCCGGACCTCTTACAGCTTGTGAATTGCTTACAGCCCCCCAACCTCGAGAGGCACAAAGTTTAAAAGCATCTTAAAGATACAGAGCCTTTTCTAAAGAGTTAAAAATAATATTGGTAGAGGGTTTTCACTGTTGACTCAATGACTGCTGCCAGTCCTCCATATTCTTTATCTTCTAGGCACCTGGGAGGATGTTAATCAATGTAAACGGGATATGGAAAAAGATATATAGTAGTTTTGATGTTAGCAACACTAGACTTTTGAGTTAATTACTTTTCTTTTGTTATAAATCACTGTACTCCTTTTACTTGTTATAAATTGCTGTATCTTTGCTATGTAAGAATGTAACTTTATTTAGTGCTTTCTGAGAGTGGCACCAGACTTTGGGAAGATCAACACAAATAAGTCTTCTGGTTGACAAACCCTTATCAGAAAAAAGGCTGTAAAATGTTAATTGGCCCTTTTGGCCGGAAGATGATGTAAATTACCTAAGACTTGTGTATACAACTAGGTATGCAGAGAGAAAAGCCTGGTTTTGATAAGAATCTGGGCTGCATAATTTTGTATTACCCATTGATCTCTATGTACAATCAAAAAGGTATAAAAGGCCTTTCTAGACAATAGAGGCCGGGCAAGTCATTGGAAGGACCGGTTTCCCCCGTGTCTCCTATTTACCCTAATTTCAGGCTGAATTCCCATCTGGGGCGTGGAGGCTCGCCATGTCTACTTACTTGTCCTGGCTTCTAAGATCCGTAAGAGAGAAAGCCGAAGGCGGGGCACTCTCCGATATTCAAACGGGTGCCAGTGGCTTAACGTAGATGGTACAAGGTCCTTGTCTGGAACTTTATTGGTTTTCCACGTAAACCAAGTTATTCAGCCTCTTTTCTCCACTTAATTTTCCTACTGCACTATTTCTTCATAATCTAATCTTATATTAATTAATAAATAAGGTTTTTCCTCGCCTATCCGTCTCTCCTTCGAATCACCCTGGATCCACCGGGGCTGGACCCCGGCAATGAATTTACATTTTTTTTCTTCCTTGTTATCCTTGCTTCCAAATGTAATATCATTCCAACTAGTAAGATTCCAATTTTAGGGCTCTCAGAGTAGTGCTTAAAACATGATACCTTACACCAGGGCCTCCCGAGTGGTTCAGTGGTAAAGAATATGCCTGCAGTGCAGGAGATGCAGGTTCAATTCCTGGGTCTGGAAGATCCCCTGGAGGAGGGAATGGCAACCAACTTCAGTATTCCTGCAGGAAAATCCCTGGACAGAGGAGCCTACAATCCATAGGGTCACAAAGAGTCAGAAGTGACTAAAGTGACTGAGAATGCTTGCAGGCACACACCTTACATCTAATGTAAAGTATTTGTCCTGAGGTTTTTAAAAATGTGTTTACTGTATTGGTGAAGAGAAGTACAGCATGAATCCTAAAATCCATTGTTAAATATTCCATCATTTCATTTCTAAACTCTATCTTCAGTACAGTGGCAAAGTGAAAGTGAAAGTTGCTCAGTTGTTGCTGACTCTTTGTGACCCCACGGACTACACAGTTCATGGAATTCTCTAGGCCAGAATACTGGAGTGGATAGTTTCTCCTTCTCCAGAGGATCTTCCCAACCCAGGGATCGAACCCACGTCTCCCGCGATGCAGGCGGATTCTTTACCAGGTGAGCCACAAAGGAAGTCCAGGGCAAAACATTGTCCCTGACACCATGTCATACACAACCATCTTCACTAAGGTATACTTCTTTTCAACTCAAAAAATCTAGGGTAGGGTGAAATTTTTCCGTGTTCCCTACTGCTGTGATTGTGGCTACCAGTTTCTCCTGGTGGATCCTTATTCTGTCATTATCAGAATCTCCCAGATTTATGTTGATGCCTTTTTAACACCCTGCTCTCTGAAGTTCTTCTTGTCATCTCACCCAGTGATCTCTATCTCCAGGCCATTTACCCACTGGCAAAACCCCATTCCACAACTGAATCATTAAAAATAATTTACTTGTCAATTTCTTGCCTTGAAAACCTTTTTCTGTGGACTTATATTCCTTAGCTATTTACCTCTGAACTTTTGTCCTGGAAGGTCTTTAACTTTAATTTTTTCACTATCCCCCTACCAGATCACATCCATCTTGATTTCATGTCCTTTCCTTTCTGGTCTGAACCACCTCCTGAATCATATTAGTTATTAACTTATAACCTATAAGGACTGACTGGCTCTTTCACGCTTCTGCCATTCATGACCAGATAACCCAACACTTGGTGTTCTCTCCCGTCTGCTTTCCTTTGTTCCCGAGTACTCGCCTCCCAAGTGTGTCTAATACAATTACATATGGTACTTTGTTTATGCTCGTGACATTCTGATTTCAACTTCCATTCTGTTCTTTATGGAGTTTCTCTGTCTTCCCACCTTTAAATAACTCTTAGACTCCTACTTTAAAGATTCCTCTTCAGAGAATGGTGAAAGTTTACTCAGTAGGATTTTTCCATTTCTCAGTACCATAAAAGGAAGCACTAGCTGTCATGTCACTAAAATTCATTGTCTTTTTTTCAAGCTACAACTAGGATCCATTTTCTACCTTCTTTTACAGTTGGTGTGTCCTTGTCATTGAATTCTAACCAGTGGAATATAAATGGAAGCAATATGTGCTTTTTCTGCCCAAAGGCTTTTTAAAAACCAGGTGAGGCACCCCAAAGCATGCCATTTTGGCATATTGAACTAAAGGCAATCAAGACCCAGCAGATTCAGGAAAGTCTTCCTACCTCCCCTTAACTGCATAAGATAATTTAGAAAAGGGTCCTGTACCAGGTAAAGTGGTAATAGCACAGATAACTTTTTCATCTGAAAGACTTAGATGCATGACAAGCAAGCATTTATTTACTAAATATATGCTTTCCTCATCTTCTTGTGAATCATCTTTTCCTTGGATGCCCCAGATCCTTTTCCTCTTAACTCAAGATGGTATTTAAACCTCAATTGCCTTATTCTCTTTGAGTCTCATATATTTGCAGGACAGCCATACAAAATTAAATGTGTATTGCTCCAGTCGTTGTTGTTGGTTAGTCTCTAAGCCATGTCTGACTCTTGTGACCTCATAGACTGTAGCCCACCAGGTTCCTCTGTTCATGAGATTTCCCAGGCAAGAATACTGGAGTAGTTTGCCATTTCCTTCTCAAAGTGATCTTCCTGACCCAGGGATTAAAGCTGCATCTCCTACATTGACAGATGAATTCTTTACCACTGAGCCACCAGGGAAGCGTATGTTTCTCTTTTTATTCTACCTTGAGGTGAGGTGAGGTGAAGTCGCTCAGTCGTGTCCGACTCTTTGCGACCCCGTGGACTGTAACCTACTAGGCTTCTCCGCCCATGGGATTCTCCAGGCAAGAATACTGGAGTGGATTGCCATTTCCTTCTCCAGGGGATCTTCCCGACCCAGGGATCGAACCCGGGTCTCCCGCATCAGAGGCAGACGCTTTAACCTCTGATTTGTTAGAAATGAAATGGATGCAGTCCAGGGAGCTTTTTTCTTTTTTCTTTACTAAGAAACTTAAAATCTAGTAGGAGAAAAATTTACAAGTACACAAATGGCTAAAGTTCAAAATGAAAATTTAAAAAGCTTTTGAGACACCCTACTTTCTTTCAATATGTTATTAAATGAGATATTACTAAAAGTCTTGCTAATAGAGAACAGGTAGAAAAGGTATAATGATACATACATAAAAGAAGATAATTTATCATACACATAAAAGTTCAAAGCAGATGAATATCTTGCCTGTAGAGACTCAGGAATATAGTATCTTTCCACCTAACGGATCTACTATCCCTTAAGACCTTGCTGTCAATTGTATCTGTCTTCAGAAGGGGAAAAGGGAAGTGTAGCTTGCATACCCATGTAGGGGAGGAAAAGTAACTTTTCATCTGTGTTTGTAGGTTCTTGCTTGGTGTGATAATTAAATTGATATAAGGTAGAATAAAAAGAGAAACATACGCTTCCCTGGTGGCTCAGTGGTAAAGAATTCATCTGTCAATGTAGGAGATGCAGCTTTAATCCCTGGGTCAGGAAGATCACTTTGAGAAGGAAATGGCAAACTACTCCAGTATTCTTGCCTGGGAAATCTCATGAACAGAGGAACCTGGTGGGCTACAGTCTATGAGGTCACAAGAGTCAGACATGGCTTAGAGACTAACCAACAACAACGACTGGAGCAATACACATTTAATTTTGTATGGCTGTCCTGCAAATATATGAGACTCAAAGAGAATAAGGCAATTGAGGTTTAAATACCATCTTGAGTTAAGAGGAAAAGGATCTGGGGCATCCAAGGAAAAGATGATTCACAAGAAGATGAGGAAAGCATATATTTAGTAAATAAATGCTTGCTTGTCATGCATCTAAGTCTTTCAGATGAAAAAGTTATCTGTGCTATTACCACTTTACCTGGTACAGGACCCTTTTCTAAATTATCTTATGCAGTTAAGGGGAGGTAGGAAGACTTTCCTGAATCTGCTGGGTCTTGATTGCCTTTAGTTCAATATGCCAAAATGGCATGCTTTGGGGTGCCTCACCTGGTTTTTAGATAATATACCTATACTATTCAATTAGAAAGAAAGAATATTATGTTCTATAAAATTATATGCAAATCCCTTAAGATTACATGTTAAGAACTGGCACAATCTTCACCTTAAATGTTCAGCGAAAAATGTGCGATGAATTATTTTAGCTTAAGGTAGAATCTGTGAAGGGTATCAGATCCAAAAACTATCTACTGGAAAGTGCTTTATTTTGTCATTTACTCTTTGTCATCTGTCCTAATTATCATGATTTTAATAGCTACCTATCATTCTTAAAAATCATTAGGAAGAATTTCACATTGGCTTTGGCTAGGTTTCTAATTGTCTGTACCGTTGATACAATTGGAAATTATGATAAACTCCAACAGGCTATTATAATTTATAGAAATTCTGTAACAAGGCACCTAGGTTTCTGGTTTATATATAATCTTGTGCTCTGTTTTTTTGGTAAATGAATTCACTTGGGCTATGTATCATTAAGGATTTTGTTTAAGAGGGGTTCAGAAAGAAATAGCCAACATAAAGTAGCAGTGGCAGGTAATGAAACAAGTCATGAAGCATACGATAACACAGGCTCGAGAACCGGCTTATGGATGATCTGCTGTCTGGGAACCCTCTCATCTAATATTTGTAAGCACATAGCTGGCAAAGCTTCCTGTATTTTTCATAGGCTTTATTGATTTATGTAGGCATAACAAATAGGACCCATGGCAGACATTCTCCTAAAATGGTGTTGATATCATAAAGGAGTAAAAAGTGTCTCTTGTTTGTTCTGATTTGGAGCACAATATCCTTAGTGTATAAAGCATTAAGTGCCTCTAATACAGGCCTCTATTGACCACACTGGAAATAGGAGGAAGACTACTTCTAGTAACGAAATCATCCTGGAAAATTTGAGATTCAACAGCCCATTAACCTGCCATTAAAGACCACTGCTGGGAATTTCTTAGAGAAATGAAGTCACATTGTGAGAAGTTAGCAATGACACCACAAAGGGAACTTGGCCATGGAAGGGGCAGAGAGGGGAAGATTCTTATCAAAAGCCAGGCTATTAAAGAAATGAAATTAGAGCTACATGAAGCTGAAGACCAAGATGAGGGTTAATGGGGCAGAACCAGGTGCCATCAGCATCGAGTTTCAGGCAGTTCCCCTCCTATTTTACCTGTATTCGCAAAACGTTGAGCCAGTGTCAACTTGTACTTAGAATGTAGTTGATCACAGTGCTAAGGAAAGCTAACTTGACAGTTAAGAGGAAGCAGAAGGTTCAGGGTCATGTCTCAGCTGGGTTTTAATTTATTCTCATTAGACATACTAATACAGCAGAACATATAGTGTTTTTTTTTTTAATTCTTTCTTTCATTTTTTTTTTCTCCAAAAAACAGGAATCATGAATATTGATTCAGTTCTGTTCATGTTGCCACAGAGCTTACAGGATGTTGGCAGATGGGGGAGGTGGGCTGCCATATTATCTTGCTACTGGATTTGTTTAAAGAAAAGTTCTTGACAGGGTTCTTAAAATGCATCCAGGTGAGCAACCCAGCTCTCTTTGTGTTACATAATGTCCCATCTGTGCTCAAGGAGTGTGGCTGGATGAGGATGCCATCAGGTGATGCTTCAGACTTAATGGTGTTCTTTCAGGCTGGAACAATAAACATTAAGGGACCTTAATTGTATTCTTTGCAGTGGGAGCAATAAACATTAGGGGTCTTATTGTACCCTTTCCCAAAATGTCCCTCAAGTCCACTTTGGGGAGTGTTTTGATAGCCAGTTCTAATTTCATGTCCTCCTTCCCATTCCGTGGGTTTTGAAATTGACAAACTGGACAAACACACAGACATTAAGTTAATAGGCATATCTCCATATAACCAGTTTCTGGAAAGATACAACATCTCTTATTATTTACAAGACTCATCAGAGCCCTAATAGAACACAATGAGGAGAGCCCAGTGATCTATTTTTTTCAGGGTGACAACTTTTGATAAACTGTAGCTAGCAGTCACTGAACTTCAGGGTCAAATGTTTACTTGGTACCTAGAGATAATCCATAGGGCAAAAGATTAACTTGCCTTGGAGATTGAGAAGGCTGTGGGATTTTAAATTGAATCAAGCATGAAGCGATAATAATCCTCCCACTCTCTATTTCATCTACATATGTCTGTCTTTGCTTTTTTTTTCTTTCTCTTTTTGATGAAACTATACACTAAAATAACACATCTTCCATGACCTTAGGGGAATCTCACTTTATCATTGGTAACATCAGATAATCAACATGCTATCAAGGAAAAAAGACTATTATTTAAAAATACTTTTTAAAATCTGCACATGACACAGTCATATCAATGAGTCATTGGATTTAGTGGTTTTGCTGGAATTAATGATACATTTGTTTTGCTCATTTGGTTGTACTAATTTTACTGTTTTCTCTTTGCTACTATTCTGTGAGTCTCAGGTATAGTCCTATGAACTGACATGTGGTAGCATAGCTTTTAAAGTAAGAATACTATCATTTCTTCTATTATCTATTTTGCCATATTTTCTTATAGATGTGATAAATTTAGCACATGGAACATTTACAAAGATGTCATCACTAGGATCAAAAATTATTTGTCATGCAGAAGCTTTCTACTTTGGGGCTTTAAATTAGCAAAATGAAATGAACATAAATACAATCAGATGCTAAATTCTAAAAATTTTAAATAAAATACTATACTAGTTTAAATGCTAGCCTTTACTCCAGGTTGAAAAGTTTTGGTGTCTTTGTATTTAAACAGAATCGTCACTTGCTACCCAAAATAAGTGATGTGAGTAGATCAGAGCAAAGACAGAAATAAATTCCTGTTGATTATTTTATTTAACACTGTGGTTTCTCAGACAAAGACATTTAATTCCAAAGTGTTTGACTTGGCCACAGCCGTAATTGTGTATAATATCCATTATCTTTTAATTGGAATTATCTTTCATCTTTGGCTACATTTATCTGAGGATCCCTTCAGAAAGCCCACCAGAAGCACAAATTCCAATTTGTTCTCTCAGCTTGACTAATGATGAAAAGTACCAAAAATGACTATTATGTGTTTATAAATCACCTCTTTTATCCTGATGCGGTTCTGGGATTTTTATGCTGTTAAGTATTATTTCTCTGAGGAATGTAAATGCAAAAATAACAACAACAAATCCAGCATAAGCAATGGCACAAAATAAAACAGCACAGAAAGTCTTTAAAGGAAGCATCACAAAAGCAAAGTATGAAAGGAGAACTGCATAAACTATCGAGAAACTTTATTTCTCCAAGATAAAGAAAAGAGTCAAAAATAGTTCCCATCCCCTTATCATCTAACAGTTGTATTTTGAAAAAGCATAGAATCTGTGGCACAAAAGCAAATATATCTTAACTGGACCCACTTTCATCCACCTGCTACCATTTCTTTTGAGTCACATTGAATTTGTCGAAGCACACTTGTTTACATTCCTCTGCTAGAATATTAGCATTTATTTCATTTCATGAAATAAGAAATATGGCCAGTTTAAAATGTGGGAGATGCAGTGACCAAGAAACTTTGAGGTCAGCTTGTGGGATGAAGCAATACACACATACTTCTCGCTGTGAAGGATAATGCTTAGATCATAATGGGCTACCACACAGCCTTGATTAATTAAATCATTCATCCAGCAATTATTTATTGAGCACCTGCTGTGTGTCAGGCAATCTTCTGAAATTCACAATGAAAAGTGCAAAGGACAGAGCTCCAGCTTGCTTTTCTCCCAGCCTTTATCTATTTATTGTAGCTGCTCACTGCCACTTCCATTGACCTCTCCTCTGCCTAGGTTTCTCCTATCCCAACTCTTCCTCTTGCCTGAGCTCTGAGATTACATAAATAAGGACAGTGGGCAACCTCCATGAACCATCAGCACCAAGTTTCCCACAGCCTCTGAATATAAATACTGCATCACTGAGTACCTCACTGATGTTCCTGGGGCTCCTGTCTTGTTTCCTGTATCCACTTTATTGTCAATTAGACATGATACATATGGTTACCAGTAAATAATATGGAAGCTTAGAATGCTTCGGAAGCCCCAGTAACTGTGATCAGTCTGAGCTTCTGGACCCCAGTACTTAGATAGGTCTACAGGGCTTGCAGTAACCAGATTTTGCCCTTTTAGAACAACCGAAGCAGCTGTCTCTGCTGCTAAGAGCTGGACTCAAGAGTTCAGTACTGGTGTCTTTCATCCAGTCTCTTCACACCATACACCCAGATGGCTTCCTTCAATGTATTCAGACATACCCAAACTAAGCCCCACTATTCTTCTAGCCTTACTTTCTGGAAAATCTATCTTAGCCTCAGCACAGAATAGAACCCTTGTTTATCTCTTCATTATAGCATGGGTCATTGGCATCTCCTCTCTCATCTTATGTATTTATCCTAATCTGTCTTTCAGTAGTCATGTATGGATGTGAGAGTTGGACTGTGAAGAAGGCTGCGCACTGAAGAATTGATGCTTTTGAACTGTAGTGTTGGAAGACTCTTGAGAGTCCCTTGGACTGCAAGGAGATCCAACCAGTCCATTCTGAATGTCAACCCTGGGATTTCTTTGAAAGGAATGATGCTAAAGCTGAAATTCCAGTACTTTGGCCACCTCATGTGAAGAGTTGACTCATTGGAAAAGACTTTGATGCTGGGAGGGATTGGGGACAGGAGGAGAAGGGGATGACGGAGGATGAGATGGCTGGATGGCATCACTGACTCAATGGACATGAGTCTGAGTGAACTCTGGGAGTTGGTGGTGGAAAGGGAGGCCTGGCGGGCTACAATTCATGGGGTTGCAAAGAGTCGGACACGACCGAGTGACTGAACTGAACTGAACTGAACTGAACTGAATCTTTCTTTAAAATGCGAGGAAGAGTTGGTTTGGCATAGCTTGTCTGTCATATATTATATTCTTAAATTTTTATTCATCTCTTCTATTCCTTTTTTTAAGATGGTTGATATGCTTTTCTCTTTGCCCTAGATCATAACTTATATCCCTCCTTATTTCCACATTGACTGAGTACATAAACCTCAGTTCCAACTCAGAATTTCAGCTGGTTACTCTGTCCAATAGCAGAGTTGCCTACAATGGACCACAGGACTTCATGAGGACCTGCTTCTTCGGAACCGAGGTCTTGGATGATGAGCTTCTGCTTACTCTTCCTTTGCTACTGTTACCTGCACAAGAGCATATTTGTATCATCTTCTGACCTCTTTGTACCTCATTTTCCCACCTTGACATCCTTGGCATTAATCATGGGCTGAAGTTTGCAGGCTTCAAGCTGTCCAGAGATGTTCTCTCTTGACTGACTAGCAGCCCAGCCCTACATCACAGGACAGACTCACTAACAAACAAGTTCACTAAGTCCTTTTTGCCAAATGTGTGGGTCTTGTTTTTAGTCCCAGATACTTCCATTTTTTTCTAGTGCTTGGCAGATTATTCCACCATGTCCACATCTTGGAGCTGTACAAATTTTATCATTCCCCTTCACTTATATAGTTGCCTCAATTAGTATGTTTTCATCAGCAAGCAATAAACTGTGACTCAGCTTAAAGAAAGAACATGTATTACTTCACATCATATGAGTCTGGAGGCAGGATATTTCTCAGTTTATTGAATTTAGCAGTTCAATGATGTCACCAAGAAACTACATACTTTCCACCTTTCTGTAGCGTGTGGACTGGTACTTGTGGGGCTGGTTACAAGTTGGCTGTCTCCATTTCAGATATCAGTGACATTAAAGGCAGAAAGATAGGAAGGTTAGTGCCATTGCATATTATTTTCATCCAGGAGGGAATCCATCCTAGCAGTTCTCAAAAGGTATTTTCCAGGAACTCATTAGTTAGTATTTCTTCTTATGTCCATGCTTAAATCAGTTGTTGGTAAAGGGAATGGTTTAGTGATTGCCTGTGATCAATTATAATTCGATTAGTAGGTCTAGGGAGAACATGCTGCTGCTGCTGCTAAGTCGCTTCAGTCGTGTCCAACTCTGTGCAACCCCATAGATGGCAGCCCACAGGCTCCCCCATCCCTGGGATTCTCCGGGCAAGAACACTGGAGTGGGCTGCCATTTCCTTCTCCAATGCATGAAAGTGAAAAGCGAAAGTGAAGTCACTCAGTCGTGCCCGCCTCTTAGCGACCCCATGAACTGCAGCCCACCAGGCTCCTCCATTCATGGGATTTTCCAGGCAAGAGTACTGGAGTGGGGTGCCATTGCCTTCTCTAAGGGAAGGCAATGAGCCTACTGCAAAGCACTAGGAGGCTCAATGACAAAATTTCTATTACAATAAGTCCCCTACATATGAATGAGTTCCATTCCAAGAGCCTGTTCATAAAGCCAATTAGTTCATAAGTCCAATGAAGTTAGTGTAAGTGTGCAGTTAACACAGTCAGCTATATAATACTATACAGTACTATAGTACTGTACCATAGTAGATTTATAATACTTTTCATACAGATAATACATAAAAATACAAAAAATAAATAGGAAGGCAATGAGCCTACTGCAAAGCACTAGGAGGCTCAATGACAAAATTTCTATTACAATAAGTCCTCTACATATGAATGAGTTCCATTCCAAGAGCCTGTTCATAAAGCCAATTAGTTCATAAGTCCAATGAAGTTAGTGTAAGTATGCGGTTAACACAGTCAGCTATATAATACTATACAGTACTATAGTACTGTACCATAGTAGATTTATAATACTTTTCATACAGATAATACATAAAAATACAAAAAATAAATAAAACATTTAAAATCTAACATTATAGTTCCTTGAAAGTATAATAGTACAGTAAAACAACTGGCATACAGGGGCTGACATCAAGTGAACAGGAAAGAGTTACTGACTGTAGGATGGAGAGGAAATGGGAGATGGTAAAGCTGAAGGATGATCAACAATAAGAGATGGCAGGCAAGCTACAATTTCACTCAACCCTGACACTGATGGCACAGGTTCTGCTTCCTTGCTAGAACTAGATGCATGTTTGCAACTTTGAAAGTTCACAACTTGGAGTTTCATATTCAGGGACTTCTTTTATCTAGAAGAAAGAGGAGTCATGCCTGTTGGGTAAGTTGGCCATATTTGTTATATCTGCTTCCTTATTTCCTGATGGCATAGGCATGGTCCATTCATGTCAGTGCTTGCTCACGTGGTTGCCCTCTGACAACCATGTTAGGTAGTAATCCTTCCCTGGCAGTAATTCTCCACCCCCCTTCTCCCAGCTCCCCAACAGCCCTCTCTCAGACTGTGGGGAGGAACGTGCAGGCTGTTATTCTGGATGTTATTCTGGAGTTTCCTTTTTACTTATAATAATTGTATTGTTACATATAGCAAAGGATTGTTCTCCTTCTTAAAACATTTCATTTCTGAACAGTGATGAAGAAGAAAGGAGGTTTATAATGAATCTAGGGATAGTCTGATGAATGAAGCAGGGAAGGAGAAGGATAAGAAAATAATCAATAAATAACTCAATATTTTGATGCTATCTCCAGCTCCTACTTCTAGGCCAGATCCTACTACTAGGCCAGCTCCTACTACTAGGCCTAGGACTTAGTGAAAGCTCAAGAAATGCTTATGGTAGAATAGAAATAAAGTCAACCCTGTAGAATTCTAACGCAGGTTCTCACTATTTTAAAATTAAATCAAGTAATCCAGATTTAACTCATTTGTAAGAACTAGAATTACTTAAATTCATAAATACTCATAAATAGTATTGACTGATATTAAATAGGGGTGATTCTCCTGAACAATTTGGACAACTGTGCTGATAAATAGCCATCATTTCCCTTAAGAAGAGAGCCTAGGAATTATAAGGCTTTGAGATAAGTAGAGAATCAAATACTTGTGCCTGATTCCAGCTGGAATCAAGAGTGCCAGGAGAAATATCAATAACCTCAGATATGCAGATGGCACAACCCTTATGGCACAAAGTCAAAAGGAACTGAAGAGCCTCTTGATGAAAGTGAAAGAGGAGAGTGAAAAAGCTGGCTTAAAACTCAACATATGAAAACTAAGATCATGGCATCTAATCCCATTACTTAGTGGCAAATTGATGAGGAAACAATGGAAACAGTGATAGCCTTTATTTTCTGGGGCTCCAAAATCACTGCAGATGGTGACTGCAGCCATGAAACTAAAAGATGCTTGATCCTTGGAAGAAAAGCTATGACCAACCTAGCTAGACAGCATATTAAAAAACAGAGACATTACTTTGCCAACAAAGGTCTGTCTAGCCAATGTTATGGTTTTTCCAGTAGTCATGTATAGATGTGAGAGTTAGACCATAAAGAAAGCTGAGCACTGAAGAACTGATGCTTTTGAACTGTGCTGTTGGAAAACACTCTTCAGAGTCCCTTGGACTGCAAGGAGATCCAACCAGTCAGCCCTAAAGGAAATCAGTCTTGAATACTCATTGGAAGGACTAATGCTGAGGCTGAAGCTCCAATACTTTGACCACCCGATGCGAAGAACTGACTGATTAGAAAAGACCCTGATGCTGGGAAAGATTGAAGGCAGGAGGAGAAGGGGATGACAGAGGGTTAGATGGTTGGATGGCATCACTGACTTGATGGACATGAGTTGGAACAAGCTCCGGGAGTTGCTGATGGACAGGAAAGCCTGGTGTGCTGCAGTTCATGGGGCTACAGAGTTGGACAAAACTGAGTGACAAAACTGACCTGAAGGAATCAAATGATTCTGAGAGAAGATTTATTGCCTTGCACTATAGGAAGTATTGATTAACTATCCCAAAACCTAATGTCATCAGGAGCAAAAGTAATTGGCTCATCTTCTTGGCCTTGAGAACAACACTAACTTTAGAGCAAGAGAGTGAGAAAGAGGTTGTAAAATTGGGGTGCCCACAGTGCTATAATTTCAAGGTCAAAATCTTACACATTGCTGCACAATTAGAAAGAATTTTCTTCCAAGTTAAAGAATATTTCTTGTTTAATTTATTGATATTTAAAAAAATATTTGAGTTTTTTATATGAATTGATATATGTAAATATATGATAATAGTTTCTAACCAAGTGTTACAAAATCTTTAAGCACAAAGGAAAATTGAAAAAGTGGCACAACAAATACCTGTAGTCTCTCCATCTAGGTTCAGCAATAGATAACATTTTGGAAAATACGTGTACATAATCACACACACATGCTGTACATTCACTTGCTGTAGAATTATAATATTCATATATTTCAGCATGCTTCTGCTAAAAAGGACATTTTCCTCATAACCAAAATGCTATTATCATATTTAGAAAAATTAAAAATGATTCCTTAGTATCATATATTGTAATATCCAAATTATATACAAAGTTTACATTTGGCCAACATATTTTTAATAGTTTTTTTTGCTAAGCCTAAATATGTTCATATATTGTAAATGATTAATATGCCTCTTACATCTCTAAAATTTTCCTCACAAAATATCTTTTTTTTTTTTTTCCATAAAATTGTCTTTTGAAGCACTTGAGAAACCTGTATGCAGGTCAGGAAGCAACAGTTAGAACTGGACATGGAACAACAGACTGGTTCCAAATAGGAAAAGGAGAATGTCAAGGCTGTATATTGTCACCCTGCTTATTTAACTTATATGCAGAGTACATCATGAGAAACGCTGGGCTGGAGGAACCACAAGCTGGAATCAAGATAGCTGGGAGAAAAATCAATAACCTCAGATATACAGATGACACCACCCTTACGGCAGAAAGTGAAGAGGAACTAAAAAGCCTCTTGTTGAAAGTGAAAGAGGAGAGTGAAAAAGTTGGCTTACAGCTCAACATTCAGAAAACGAAGATCATGGCATCTGGTCCCATCACTTCATGGGAAATAGATGGGGAAACAGTGGAAACAGTGTCAGACTTTATTTTTTTGGGCTCCAAAATCACTGCAGGTGGTGATTGCAGCCATGAAATTAAAAGATGCTTACTCCTTGGAAGGAAAGTTATGACCGACCTCGATAGCATATTGAAAAGCAGAGACATTACTTTGCCAACAAAAGTCCATCTAGTCAAGGCTATGGTTTTTCCAATGGTCATGTATGGATGTGAGAGTTGAACGGTGAAGAAATCTGAGCGCCAAAGAATCGATGCTTTTGAACTGTGGTGTTGGAGAAGACTCTTGAGAGTCCCTTGGACTGCAAGGAGATGCAACCAGTCCATTCTAAAGAAGATTGGTCCTGGGATTTCTTTGGAAGGAATGATGCTAAAGCTGAAACTCCAGTACTTTGGCCACCTCCTGCGAAGAGTTGACTCATTGGAAAATACACTGATGCTGGGAGGGATTGAGGGTAGGAGGAGAAGGGGACAACAGAGGATGAAATGGCTGGATGGCATCACTGACTCAATAGACATGAGTTTGGGTAAACTGCGGGAGTTGATGATGGACAGGGAGGCCTGGCATGCTGCGATTCATGGGGTCACAAAGAGTTGGGTACAACTGAGTGACTGAACTGAACTGAACTGAACTGAATTCTATGGTTTTGTAGAATTTCCCATGTTTGAGTTTCATCTGATTATGTCCTCAATGTGATGTTTGTTTCTTCGTCTCCTATATGTCTTGTTAACCAGAAGCTGTCTAAAGTTTAATCAGACTCAGATTAAACGTTGTTGTGTATACATTATATTGCATTACTTTATAAGCTGCATAATTTCAAGTTGTTCCACAATGAGTTATGCTAATTCTGAATGTTTGGTTAAGTTCTGATTTTCACATTTTCCAATTGTTAAAGCATAGTTTTAAAAAATTATTTCATAGAAATACTGAAAGGTTTCCAGTATCTATTTTTTGTTATTTCCTTTGCTTATAAAAGAATAATCATAATGCTTTGCATTTCATAACTCATCATCACAAAGTTTTATATATGTGTGTGTGTGTGTGTGTGTGTGTGTATGTCTATGTTTGTGTGTGTGTGTGTGTATGGAAAGAGAATTTGAACTTTTACATGCATAAGCTATTTTTGAAGTAGATTTAAAATGTTAGCTGTATGTTTATTCTCTAACATTTTAGCATAGTAACTTTATCTTTTAAAATAGCTCTGTTGTATTCCTGAGATTAATTTTCTTATTTTGGAGAAAACATTAGGAGTTTTCACAGTTTTCCTTTGATTTGAGGTTATAATTTACTAACAAGGTGTCCCAGTTGAAGTAAGTGGTTGGTGCGCGGCTCAGCCTTCACAGCAGGAACCTCAAGCCCAGCAGGAGGGTTTCATTGAACAGTAACCACACCAATTGTTCGATCTGCTGAAATATAAATTATATGGAAAAACGGAAAAGTGAGTTGGTATTTTAGCTGGGAAAATATATATGATTTAGATTCTGAGGAAAATTAGCTTTAAACAAGAGAAAAATAGAAGTCTAAATTTCTGTATGAGAAAGCTAAGACCAAGAGAGCTGTGGGATCCTTCCTGTGAGATTTCTCCATCTTCTGAGTAATGCAGACACTTCTATAGAGAACTACTAAAGAAATACAATAAAGAAATCCCTACACATTTTTTACCTGTAGCTATTCAACATTATGTTTAAATAATAGAACTTTGCCTTTTTTTTATTATCTTATCATTTGATGGGTCTTTGTTTTCTTTATGGAAAATGTATTATGGGCATTAGTGATTATGGACAAAGTTAGTTACTCAAAAATGCAAAACTGTGATGCTGATAGCAAATATTCTTGATGTGCCTGGGAGATGTAATTTGAGGATGAAAGCATCTTATTCAGAGACAATGGTTCTTTTGACTTCCTAGCTGTATCATTCAGCCTTTGCATTGATTTCTTATCAGTTATATTTGTCGTCTCTGAGGGAGAACATTATACAAAGTACAAAGCAAGAAAATATGGGTGGAAAATTTCCCTTCCCACTTTTGTCCACACATACCTTTTTAAGGTTTTTTTTTTTTTTTAACTTTTGTAGAAGTTTTGGCAAGAGATGAATGTATTTCTTCAGTTTTAATAAGGAGTCTTGCTGGATATATTTTATCCTAAGTCATGGCAGCTACTTTTCAAAACATTCCTTGTTGTTGTAGCTACTATAACCTTTGTGACCACAAATACTCATTACTTGATCCAGCTATTTCCATGTAATTTTCTGATGCTTCAGTACAGACAAGGTAATATGTTTAGCTATAAATCAGAGGACTTTCCTGGGGCTGAAGCTTCACTTTTGGAGTGGTGAAAATAATAGGTTAATTAACCTTGCCAATTACATTTGTGATCTGTGTCTTTTTGTTCCCTGTTATAAACACTGGGAATTTTAAGAAAAGAATGTGGATATTTGGTGATAAATTTGAGTAATCAAGTCTAACATGGTATTTTAATGATGTCAAAGGCCATTTTGGGGCTTCCCTGGTAGCTCAGTGGTAAAGAATCTACCTGCCAATGCAGGAGACATGGGTTCAGTCTCTGTGTACAGAGACTGTGTGCGTCCTGTAGGATGATTCCCCAGAGAAGGAAATAGCAACCCACTCCAGTATTATTGCCTGGGGAATCCCATGGACAGAGGAGCCTGGTAGGCTATAGTCCATAGGGTTGCAAAGATTCGGACACAACTTAGCCACTAAACAATGACAACAAGAAGGCCATTTGTATATTCATTTACCAAACATTGCCAAACAGAAAAAAAAAAAGTGTCAGGGTAGGTTTTTTTAATTTACATTTTCTTTAGGGTCACTTACTCAGTCCACACTTTCACTGCTCACAGCTCTTCCTCCTCTGCGTGGTCCTGGTACTCTTGATCAGTGTCTAGGTCTGGCTGACCGTAGGCCTGGAGGCCGTGGTCCTCTTCCAGAGGCCCTCCCGGCTGCCAGCAGCCTAGCTTAGGCTTGTACACATGGAGGGTTATAGTGTTCTAAGAATACAACAAAATCCATAGCTTCTTCATGACAGATACAGAGTTTGCCCATTGTTTCCACTAACACAATGTCCAAGTCCAATTTAGATAGAAGGAGTGGATAAATAGATTCTACCTCTTGATAGGACATATTGCAAATAATTGTGTCATTTTCCAACCACCACATATCTGAGAAAGTGGGAGAATTTAAAGGACTCTTTTCAAGGTTTTCTTTTTTTAAAATTAAAAAAAATGTTTAAATTTTTATAAAGACTTCTTTATGTGAATATTTTGTAAATTACTGAATATATAGTGGGTTATCATGTTCTTTTCATCATTTTTATTTCTGCAAATAAGATGTTTATATGTTAAAATCCTAAAAATAAAAATACCTGCTGCTTTCATAGTGTTAGTTTGCAAAGTATTCTCACCTTATTGTGCACTTAAACTCCCATTAAAAAACTCATCAGTGAGATCATTATTGTTGAAAATAGTTGAACACTATTTCACCTGCCTTTACTCTATGCTCACCAAAATTTTATTTGCCTTTTAAGAAAACATTCTCCAACAACATCCCTTACACTTGATCCTGAAGTATTTTCTCTCACCATAGATGGAAATATTAATAGTATTATTAGCAGAGTAGAAAAAAGTTACTAAAAAGTGCATAGGTAGTTCAAACCATTAGATAATTGAATCTTACTGTTTATAAGTAAAATGATTAACTTTATTATGAGTGCTAGTTATTTTGCTCGGTATATGAGAAAAAAGGTATGAGACAAATTTACATAGAAGCTAATCTAAGTACAATTTTTCTAACTCCACATTATTCTAATTTGGAAAGTATTAATTGCTTGCCTATACTATCAGATACAAACCAGCTGTGAAATCATGTAATAGGTCCACCAAATTCATTATAAGGTCCTTAAAGGTATGAGACAAATTTACATAGAAGTTAATCTAAGTACAATTTTTCTAACTCCACATTATTCTAATTTGGAAAGTATTAATTGCTTGCCTATACTATCAGATACAAACCAGCTGTGAAATCATGTAATAGGTCCACCAAATTCATTATAAGGTCCTTAACTTGTTGCCAGGTGATTACTTAATGCTTTTCAATGAGTAGAAGTTATTTTAATATTAAACTACACACATTAATAATGGTATGATATATGCATATTAATTAGCTATTTATGTTAGATATTTTCACATTTAAGAATATGTCAGGCTTATTTATAATGGGTCAATCACATCTTTTTGCTTTGAAATTTGAATATTCTAAAAATATTATATTGCAAAAAGTAAAGCTACCCAATGATGCTGCAAAATCTAGATGGAAAATCCATGACTTTAAAACATACTATGACTACTGCTAATAATAAAATTACTCATTGGAGAGTATAAACAATCACATAATAATTATTCATTGAGATTGATTTTCTAAATGTTCTCTTGAAAATATTTGGTGTGAAAATAGTTTATAAATTCTTTTTATGGAAAAAAAGGCTTTCAAGTTCAAAATGTTTGGAATAGGTTGAATACCATGGTACTTTTGGAGGGCCTCAATTCTCATTATTATATCAAATATAATGCAGTAGCACCTGCATTTTTGGAACATGCTACTTTAATAATATATGGTAACATAGTTTCACTAAACACATTTATGTAAGATCAAATTATAGGAAAAAATTTCAGAGTTATAAAATACTTTAGATATCAGATAAATTGACTCAATATGTTCTGATTATTTGTAGGTGGCAAATATCAAATACAAGTTCACTTTATCAGTCTTTTGCTTTATAAAATATATATTCTTTTTATTTTGAAAGATCTTATTTCAACTTCTTCATTAAATATTTTATAAAGATATTTCTTAACACTGGTTTGTAAACCATATAAAATGTTAAGAAATATCATTACAGTATGCTTTCTCTGTGATTTGAATGACAATTGAAGTGGTTGTTATATTTGATGCAATGGAAATCTGCCAATAGAACTGGCTCATGGTTTGCAAACAATGTTGAAACATTTTATGAAGATATCCTAAAGCACATAGATGTGCTTTTAAGAGACAAACTATTATTTCTACATATTCAGAAGTCACTATTAAAAATATTTTAGAGTACTAATGGTTTCCTTTCCCGTACAGAAGCCTTTTAGTTTAATGTAGTCCCATTTGATTGTTTGCTTTTGTTGCCTTTGCTTTTGGTGTCTAATCCAAGAAATTATTTTTAAGCTTGGTGTCAAGGAGCTTAACTGATTTTTCTTTTTTATGTAATATATAGTACTCTAATATTTTATAATTTGCATGATTTTTTATATGTATTGTTTGCCTCTCTTCTAGAGTGTATACTCCACAGAGCAGAGATTTCTCTTTCTCTCATTTCTACCTTTCCAGTGCCTAGCAGAATACCTGGCACATAATAAACACTCTATGAATATGAATACCTCCCTCTTAGAGATTTGCAAAGTCAGTTAGTACATTATATTCTCTGAGATAGTCTTCTATAAAGAAAACTATGTAACTATAACCCAGCATTTCTCACATTTACTTAATGCAACTCCTTTTTCATGGAGCAACTGTTAGCATACAATGGAATTATCATTCTGAAGCTTATAATGGAGAAATATTGCTCTAGGTCAATGGTTTAAAAATAATAATATCTGTCTCTTATACACATCTAGATGTGTATAAGAGACAGTTATTTATATTGTCATATATATATAAATGGTATTATCATAAGTGTATTTCAGTTTCAGCAACATGGTGGTTTAACAATATAAATTACATTTATATATATTGTTAGAAACAATCCCACTCTTTTTTGATCTTAAGTTTTCAATAAACCCAGTATTCTCCATCTGTCTACACTTATAGAAAAGATTGACAAGGCTGGAATTATGTTGTTATGTTTGATCCAAAGTTATGATTAGAATAATTGTGTGAATTCTTCAATTGTTATAGTGATAGTAACATATTTCCCTCTATTTCTAATGCCAGTTTTGACAGACTGACTGTTGTCATGTCAAGCAGGCTACTCTTCTTTATTATTTCTATATGCAATAGAACTTCCAGTAATACCAACTTGTACCACTTGAGTGTTCTTGGGACTGATAAAAGAAGTACAAAAAATCATTACAATATATTTGGTTTAAAAGAATCCTAGTAACTAGAAACTCTGATATGTGAATTCTCATTTAATCTGTTTTGTATAAATTTTAGAACATATGACATATTTATTTTAAAATCTTGCAGGATGCTCCAAACGTTAGAAAGGATTGTTTTTCAAACATTAAATTTCTATTTAACCATTTTGGACTACCTTTGTGGCTCAGTGGGTAAAGAATCCACCTGCAAATGTGGGTGACCTGGATTCGATTCCTGGGTTGGGAAGAACTCTGGAGAAGGGAAAGTCTACCCACTCCAGTGTTCTGGACTAGAGAATCCCATGGATAAAGTCCATGGGGTTGCAGAGTGGGACACGACTGAGCTACTTTCACTTAGCTTAACTTATATTACTCTTTGTGGTAACAAAAATAAAGGACATTTAAACAAAAATGAAAAAGTTTTTAAACGGAAATACTTTTGTTTCCTAGTTTCTAAGTAAGGATTGTCAGCTGATGTGCTGACAGTGCTAATATGAGGACTATAGCAGACTTGAAGCTGATCAAGATACCACCACAAATGAACTCATCTACAACACAGAAACAGCTACAGATGTAGAAAATAAATTTATGATTACCAGCAATAAGGTGTGGAGGGATAAACTGGGAGACTGGGATTGACATACACACCACTATAAGTAAAATAGGGTAGTTAATAAGGATCTATTGTATAGCACAGAGAACTCTACTAAATACACTGTAATGACCTATATGGGAAAAGGATCTAAAAAAGAGTGGATATATATATGTATATATAACTGATTCACTTTGCTGTACATCTGAAACTAACACAACACTGTAAATCAACTCAAATAATAATAAAAAAAAATACACCACCTAGATAGACTGGTATCGAATAGCCAAACAGGTGTACTTATATATGATGTGGAAGTAAAATAGATTTGTTTCAGGCAGTGTACTGTGTATAAGAAGTAACATTCCTTAAATCTGCTACTCTTTAGCATCAGAATCTTGACTGCAAACTGCCACTTTGCATTCATTTACTTCCCAGTTCACATTCACTTATTTAGTTAACAGCATTTTAAAGTTTCCTTCCCTTCCTTCCTATATTCCTTCCTTCATTCCTTCTTTCTCTGTCCCTTCTTTATTCTTTCAATTTATGATTTTGCAAAGCGTGGGAAAGTATCTGCAGAAGAACAAAACATTCATTTCGGAAACAGTAATTCACAACGAACTCTATGCTGCTGCTGCTAAGTCACTTCAGTCGTGTCCGACTCTGTGTGACCCCATAGACGGTAGCCCACCAGGCTCCCCCGTCCCTGGGATTCTCCAGGCAAGAACACTGGAGTGGGTTGCCATTTCCTTCTCCAATGCATGAAAGTGAGAAGTGAAAGTGAAGTCGCTCAGTCGTGTCCGACTCAGCGACCCCATGGACTGCAGCCCACCAGGCTCCTCCGTCCATGGGATTTTCCAGGCAAGAGTACTGGAGTGGGGTGCCATTGCCTTCTCCGCAACGAACTCTAATAAGACCAAATATATAATCCTAACCTAAAATACGATGTAATCTAGTGAGAAATGGTATTTGCTAGAATCAACAGCATTGTAATTTAAATATTATGTATATAATTTTCATTGATATCTTGGGGCAGAAATTTCAACCTATTTTAGTACATTTTTCCTTTACAAGAAATAAATTTAAATGTTTGAAATAGAAAATCTTATATATAATCTCCTGAAAGAAAGTATAAATGTACAGAAGAAAAATTCACTTTTTGGCAAATTGGTGAAATTCATTTGTGAGGGAAAAGTCAGAAACCTGTTTCTGTACATCTTACCTAATCTCGTTTCTAACAATATTTTTATGTAGGCACATTAATGATCAAACATTGTGTGAATACTTTGCATTATATAAATTAAGTACCATTAAGTCAGAATTCACAATTCTACTTAACAGGAAAAAAAAGTCGTGCTTCTCTGTTCTTTTTTCCTCTGCTCACTCTGCCACACCCATCCTGCTAATTAAGTTCCTCAACCTTGAAGATAATGATATTCCAATTTTTTTTGAAGAAATAAATTTAAGGACACATTTACATCATATTAAATGAAAACTATGCTTCTGAGAATAACCTTGAAAAGCACCATAATATTTGCTCTTGCAACAGAATAAGGTCGTTTGTAGAAAGATACAAGAATAGGAAAGAAGAAAGTCAAAGTATTGGTAACTATTGATGGCCCTTGAATTTTTGTCTAATTTATTTTATACAATCTGACAAAGCCCACATGATTTAGGTTTTAAGATTTTTCTGTGGGAAAACGGTATACCAATTTATTTGCTCTTAATTATGTACTAGAAATGTTTAGGATTTTGTACAATGTTAACCTTATCTGAAGATAAAATAAATCATCTGAAAACAAAGCAAAACAAAACTCATAGGTAATAAGGAAGTGTAGCTGGTTTCTCACATACATTATTTTATTCAAATAGGATTGTCCACATTCAAGAAGAAAATGAAAATCTGAAAAAAATTTAGGACTTCAGGTTATTTCATAAAATCAATAAGAAACATGGTGTATTTGACTATTCCTATTACTTCATTTTCATTAGATGTTTTAACCTAAAATGATTGGTGTTGAAGTGTACTAAATATGTGATGTACTGCAAAATCTCTGTCTCAGTGTAAAATGATTATAAATTGAATTGAAATAGGTCGTTTGAAACACCTAGCATTATCTCTCCAGTAATGAATAAAGTGGGAATAAAATAATTTTTAGGGTCTCTATCTCACATTTAGGCAAAAGTCTACAATAGTCTTTTTTTTACTCAGTAATAACAAGTTAAACCACAGCTCCTAATCTGTCCACCCTGTACAGACCTGCCGGTAACACGGCAGCAGAGAGACCAACAGTAAACAGTCAAAATGGCAAAATTAAACAAATCAAAGTTTTAAATCTATGAACTATGAATTTGTTCTTAGCAAACTATTGTGAAAATAGACTGATTAGCTTGGAGGAAAGGACAACTGGTGTCATTGAACATCTTCTTTCCTTCTTGCCCTGTGTTCCCATCCATCTAATTCTCCACCCTCCACTGTATGCAACATTTAGTTTTTCTGAGACTTTAAGATTTCTCAAGTTTTGATGATTTCTATAATCAAGGGTTTCTTCAAATCTGTTATAATTTTATCTGACTATATGTTCTGGAAGATTCTGAAGGCTTAGTAGATTGGGGTCGATTAATTTAGAAAACAGCAGATACCACAGAACTATTTCATAGCTCTCCAAATGGCAGCCTTCCAGAAGTATGGTGAGACATTTTATGGCCTACAATAAATCAAAATTTCCATATAAAGTTGAGCACTTGTTTCCAAACCAGCTCTAAAAACATTTTAAAATATCATACTGTACATTGAATATCATTTTGGAAAAAACAAATGAAGAAAACATATTGCATGTCTAAATATTTTAGAATTATAAATCAAAGTAGAGTGTTTTATCCTTCTGTCATGACAAATACATCTTCAAAATGACAGTATCAAAAAACTGGTTTAGCCATAATACTTATATAACAGGATGCCAATGAATATAAAGACAACTGAATTTTTTTTTTTGTGACTAGCTATCATTAAGTGCGTTGGTGGCATCTAAATAAGAACTAAAATAATAATAATTCCATAAATTACAACATAGTATTTCATAAAATATATTTTTCTTACCTTTATTTCAGCAAAATAATCTCATAATAAGGGATTTACTAACTCTTATACACATCTTTCAAGGAAAGTAAATTAAATGTGAGAATCAAAAATATTTTTTTATGTTTTCCTAAGTAGAGTTTCTCTTAAATATTCAAATGTTTATCTATATAAAACATAATTTATAAATACTGAATCAAAAATGTACAAAAATAAAAACTTTAATTTTTGCAAAATTAATGAACTTTTATGTAATATGGTTTTACAAATAGAGTCCTTTATAATGACTAGTGTCTCTGTACCTGGCATTGTTAGAAATTGGTCCCATACTTCATGCATGTTTAAATGCACAGCAACATACATGGAAATTCAAGGATAATAAGAATTGTTTTACATGCCAAAATGTTTCATAGCTACTTTGTACTTGATGTGCTAATTTTTTAGTGTTCTGAAACCATAAATTGGAATATGAACGGAAGCAAGAAAATGGATACTCAGCACTCCTGGGAAACAACCCTTTGTCATGCCAGAATCTCTTGCATTCTTACTCTCTGAGAGAAGGATTTGACAAGTTCATTAATTTGAATTTTTCTTACCTAAGCACATCCACAGCTCAATTCTCCTGCCCTCTGAAATACTGTCCATCTTTAAATTGAGCAGGGATATAAACCACTATATCCAAATGTGGTTACCTTTTGTTTGGAAGAAACAAGGAAAACATAGTGAATCAGTATAACCTTGGAGTCTGAAAGAAGTTAGTCACCAGACAGAGTATATAGTTTGGGTCCCAGGTTGTGCTGTGTGCTGGTGCTGACTGCTTGACCCTAATTGAGAGGGGCATCTATAGTGTTCAGTGCATTTATTTTCTCTGGGCTTATGATCCCTGAAACTCCCTCAAATCACAGGATGGCAAGGAATTCCCATGCTTGGGTCTTGTGACAGTTCACAATTCTGTGACAGTTGAAATGGCTTAGAAAGCCATTTGCAAACAGTATAGAGAACCAGTGTCACAGCTGTGTATATGGATTTATATGAATACATATCTATACAAATATATGCAGAGTACATCGTGAGAAATGCTGGGCTGAATGAAGCGCAATCTGGAATTAAGATTGCTGGGAGAAATATCAATAACCTCAGATATGCAGATGACACCACTCTTATGGCAGAAAGTGAAGAGGAACTAAAGAGCTTCTTGATGAAAGTGAAAGAGGAGCATGAAAAAGATGGCTTAAAGCTCAACATTCAGAAAACTTAGATCATGGTATCCAGTCCCATCACATCATGGCAAATAGATGGGGAGACAGCAGAAACAGTGTCAGACTTTATTTTGGGGGGCTACAAAATCACTGCAGATGGTGACTGCAGCCATGAAATTAAAAGACGCTTACTCCTTGGAAGGAAAGTTATGATTAACATAGACAGCATATTAAAAAGCAGAGACATTACTTTGCCAACAAAGGTTCATCAAATCAAGGCTATGGTTTTTCCAGTAGTCATGTATGGATGTGAGATTTGGACTATAAAGAAAGCTGAGCACCAAAGAATTGATGCTTTTGAACTGTGGTGTTGGAAAAGACTCTTGGACTGCAAGGAGATCCAACCAGTCCATTCTAAAGGAGGTCAGTCCTGAGTGTTCATTGGAAAGACTGATGTTGAAGCTGAAACTCCAATACCTTAGCCACCTGATGTGAAGAGCTGACTCATTCAAAAAGACCCTGATGTTTGGAAAGATTGAGAGCAGGAGGAGAAGGGGATGCCAGAGGATGGAATGGTTGGATGGCATCACCGACTTGATGGACGTGAGTTTGAGTGAACTCCGGGAATTGGTGATGGACAGGGAAGCCTGATGTGCTGCAGTCCATGGGGTTGCAAAGAGTCAGACACAACTGAGAGACTGAACTAAACGGAACTGATACATGAATATGGGCTTCCCTGGTGGCTCAGATGGTAAAGAATCTGCCTGTAATATAGAACAAGGTTCGATCCCTGGGTCAGCAAGATCCCCTGGAGAAGCAAATGGCAACCCAAACCAATGTTCTTGCCTGGTGAATCCCACAGACAGAGGAGCTTTGTAGCATACAGTCCATGAGATCAAAAAGAGTTGGGCACAACTGAGTGGCAAAGCACGCAAGTGCATACACATGCACACACATGCAAACACATGAACATATATATATATGAAGTCTATTTATGCTTATTATCATAATGGATTTATTTTTAAGTAAATACTGTTTTAAGACTAAGAGAGAATACTACCTGGAAAGTCAGAAGTCATTGACCATCTTCCTTAGGAAGAACTGATAAAAATAAGGACATGGGAGTAAGAGAAGAAAGCATTTCTCATTGCATTTGCATATTAATATAAAAGATCTAGTAGTGGAGCATTTAAACTGTGAGTTTAAAGGCAATACAAGCAATTCTACTAAATTTATATTATTTATCTTCTTTCTTAATTTTTAAAATTATTTTATTGAAATATGTTGATTTAAAATATTGCATTAATTTCTGCAGTATAGCAAGGCAATCATTTATATGTATATATATATATATATATATATACATTACTTGCTATATTCTTTTCCATTATGGTTTATCACAGAACATTGAACATACAGTTCACTGTACTATACAGTAGGGTCTTGTTTATTCATTTTATTTATTATTTACCTTCTTCCCTGGTGGCTCAGAGGTTAAAGCGCCTGCCTGCAAGGCGGGAGACCCAGGTTCCATCCCTGGGTCAGGAAGATCCCCTGGAGAAGGAAATGGCAACCCACTCCAGTATTCTTGCCTGGAGAATCCCATGGATGGAGGAGCCTGGTAGGTTACAGTCCATGGGATCCCAAAGAGTCAGACACAACTGAGCGACTTCACTATCACGACGATCACAAAGCAGACTTGTATAAAAGTATTTTGCAGGGCTTCCCAGGTGGCTCAGTAGGCAAAGATTCTGCCTGCAATGCAAGAGACCTGGGTTAGATCCCTGGGTTGAGACAATCCCGTGGAGAAGTGAATGGCAACCCGCTATAGGATTCTTGCCTGGAGAATCCCATGGACAAGGGAGCCTGGTGGGCTATAGTCCATAGGGTCACGAAGAGCCAGACACAACTGAAGTGAATGAGCGCACATAAGCATTTTGCTATTCAGTTTTTGTTACATAAAAGATAACTATGATTGATAACATAAGGAAGATGCCCAGAAGCATTTCTGTTGAAATCTATTAGTAATAGGAAAACAGAAGTTTTGGTATTTAATGCGTATGGTATTTATCCCATATGCTTTTAAGCCAATAGTATATATACACATACAGGAAATACTTGAAGACGGAAACCTCAAGAATGTCTTAGCTCCCTTCTGAACAGAACTATGACAATCTCTGACCACCATCAATGGTCTCAGTCAAAACAGAGGCTGATATCCTCAAGATTACAGGGTCATAACATTTTAGCAGATAAAGCAGATGCAAATTCTGCCTAAGAGCTTATGGGCAATTTATAGATAGGTGTCAGGAAAAATTGAAGACATATTCTCTGAACCTAGAAATGCAACTTGGCAGGGGAAAAAAGGTTTGAGGAAGGAGTTAAGTGGGAGATAGTCATAGGAAATGTCAAGATAGCTGAAATAAATGAGTTAATGAATTTTACCTGGACTTAACCTTTTTAAAAATTCTGTGATCCAAGCTTTTTCTTTTTTTAACCTCTAGGTTTATTCAGTCTGGAAGCATCCCAAGATCTTTTGGGAATGATATTTTTGGGCAGTATTTGCTTGCTCATGTGGCATCACGAATAAAAAATAATAGTTTAATGTTATATTGGGGAAACTAAGCATTCAAATAGGTAAGCAGGGATTAGCTGCCTTCTGATTATAAAGAGGGCTCTTAGAGCTTAATCCCCAGGAGCTATTTGCTCCAGTGTTTTTAATGGCCCTTAATAGCTGAAGCCTGCATAGAACACATATGCATGTATTTATATTTGTATTGATACATATTTCATGTATCAATTTCTATTCCCTAGCTGGAATTTGTGCTGTGAATTACTATAGTACTCTTTTGTCTAAAATGTAATTATCTAATTATGTGTTCAGGGAGATGGCAGAGCTAGACCCATAGAGTACCAATTCACAAGCATTTAATTTTTGTTTTTAATAAGAGACTATGGGAAAAGGGATCTTTCTCCCTCTGGAGTGGGGACACAGACTCATGCTTAAGTGGTATTTTCAGAGTTGGAATCTTCCTTGCCAGCTCCTCTGGGCATCTCATTAAGTGTTTCTAGTGCTGCAGGGCAGTTTTGGCCTCTGATAGGACCCCTAAAGGAATCCTGTTAGTACATCTCAGGAGAAGAGGCCATGCAATGTGAACTTAAAGCAACTATGGAACATCAAATAATGCTAGCAAGATGTGGTCTTTAATTTTTTTTAAGGATGATACAAATTCCTGTGAAGTCTCTTTTTAAGGTTCAGTAAACTAGTCATAGCTTCCCTGGTGACACAGCAGTAAAGGACACTCCTGCAATGTATGAGACAAGGCAGGAGCCACGGGTTCAATTCCTGGGTCAGGAAGTTCCCCTTGAGAAGGAAATGGCAACCCATTCCGTTATTCTTGCCTGCAAAATCCCATGGAAAGCCCATGGGGTTGCAAAAGGGTTGGGCACAACTTAGTGACTCAAAAAAAAAAAAAAAAAAAAGACAACAAAAAGCCCCTCCTCAGTCCAAAGGTGGGTGAATCATCATTTCACTTTGGACAGTCAGTGAAGACAACAACTGGAAAACTTGTAGGTAGTAAGCCTGCTCTGATGCTATCCTTGGAAAACTAGTCATATTGTGAGCCCACACTGATTCATTCCCAAAATTTGGTTGAATCAAAGAGCTGATGGAAACTTATGTGACTGGCCAGTAACACAGAAAAAAGATGAAACTGCACCTAGATTGAATTATATCAGCACCCTCCCAGGTGCTTAAAAAATTCGAACCACACAATCATCAGTATTTTACAAAGCTGAATGTTGCATGTCTCTTTTGACAATGAAGACTCAGTTAAAACAACATTTTGGCACTCTGAGAGATGAATAAAAATCTACTTAAACGTGGTGCTTCTAATACTCAGTGTCACGTTTTACCGGTTGGCACACATTTATCACTTCATTTCCCAGTGCAGTAAACAACTCGTAACTCACTGGTTACTTTGATTGACAGCAGCCTTGGGCATTTCTTAGCACTCATGTTACAGTATTGCATAGAGTCAAACTTCCATGGTAATTGGCTTCCACAACAACAATAATAATAGAAATAATCATTCCAGAGTTAATTTAAAGGAGCCAAAAGAAGTCAGTCAAATATGAGGACAATAAATTATGAGGATTTCTCATTTAAGTAAGTAACAGGTTTAATGGCTTTCTCTAAGTACTGAGATCATTCAGTTGAACATCTGCTTTCCAGCTGTGCATATTGATATATTACTAGGTTTTCATTCCCCTCTACCCTGAATGTATCCATAAGTTTTTAGGAGTTTCACTACCTGACTTTTTGACAAAGACTTGATTGTGAATGATGTAAAAATGTCAAAAATTCTGGAGGCCATATTATGCCCAAGGTATTATTTTTCAATTGACTCCAAAGACAGATGTCCATGAACAATTAAACCATTCTCCAATCACACCTTGTTCCAGCTGGGATCAGAGAATTAAAAGGAAATAAGCCCTCATAATTTACTTATTGCTGGAGTTCCTACAGTTTCCTGACTGTTTAATGGAGTCTTATTGAATAATTCTATCAATGCAAAAACTATTTTGTTCACTGCTTGAACTTCTGAAATTGGCTTTTTGGTATTAAATGTAGTATTTCTTCTCTTATAATAATTAATATACTGATCAACTACTCTCAGAGAAAGCTCATCAGAGGGATATTAGGTTATGTCAAACTTGCTAAATCCCAAGTCAATTCTTAAAGTGTTTAGTGAAAAAGTATCACACCAAAACAATCTGTACTAAAAAAATTGAGCCTTGCTAATCAACATAGATGTAACCCAGTATCTTGTCTAACAGGGCAATATGGAGTGTGGTCTCCCCTCTCAACAACAACAAAAATCCCAGTTAAGATGTTGTCTTCTTCCAATCAGCTTTTATCATTACTGTCACCATAGCAACTAAAGAGCTCAGAACTGCAACCTAAACAAGGGACCAAATAACATAAGCTTATGAGCCACTGCATTATCAGTGTTCATAAGAAACTAATTCAAAAAAAGCTCATCATACCCACAAAGGACAAGCCGTAATTCTCTTTCCCGTACCAAAAGTATGGTTAATAAAAGTATTTCACCATGTTCTGGGCTTTATGGATTAAACAGCTTAAGATGTGGGATGATGTAAGCTAAGGGGACCATGTACTCATTCCAGTCCCAGGATGTACTTCACAATGGCAGTCCGCAGACTGGCACAGCAATATCCAACCTAAGATGAGATTTATTGATTGATTGGTTTAATTTTATTAAATGACACTAAAGAAACAGGGGTTGTTTTTTTCATAACAATATATGTAATTAGGAGAATACTATATATGAAAATACAATGTAGGACGTATTTGGCCTGCCCCAAATGAGTTCTAAAAATAATAGACCCTTGAGCCACGACTTTTCAGAGTCTTAAAAGAACATCATCATCTGTGAGATGTTTTCAAAATTCTCTATTAGTTTTCGAACAGCAATAAGTTTCTAATCATTTTAGATGCATATCTGAGAAGAAAGGTTAACAGTGATTATAACAATGATAATAGTAATAATAAAATTAATAATAGTTAATAGTACTTGCATATCTTATGGGCTTTCCTGATAGCTCAGACAGTATAGAATCTGCTCACAATACAGAAGACCTGGATTCGATCGCTGGGTCAGGAAGATTCCCTGGAGAAAGAATGGCAACCCAGTCCAGTATTCTTGCTACAAGAATTCCATTTCAAAGGCCCAATAAAAGGCTAAAAATACCAGTTGATGTATATTTCTTCATCTCCTTTTATCATTAATTTTTGAATGTGCTACTTTTTCTATTACAATTCCATCTTTTTCATGTCAAATCTATATCTAATTTAAGCTCTGTGACTTTTACACCATTCTTGGCAAGATTCATTTTGCTACCTTCCATAAACTTCTGTTTCTAAAATGGTAGCCTTTGAACACTTGCAACTTATAATTTCTATGCATTTAATATCTAACATATCCTATCTGGTATTATACTTTAGCTCCAAAGACAGTCAAACTTTCCTTCTCCCTGGCTTCTCAGAAAACAGACCTACCAATGGAGAGGAGATTATAGGCCGGAATATTGCCAAGTGCCCTGGTGAGAAGGTTAGTCCAAAAGGTAGCTTAAAGCAACTGAATTCTGGGAGATGAGAACAAACCAGAAATGAAGGCAGCCATTCCTGAGGGTAAATCTTGTATGAATGGGAGGGAAGCAAACAGGCTGACAGCAGCTATATCCCAGCTTTTCACACAGTGTGAAGAGAAGAAAATATCTTCATAGTCAGGGATCTGATGCACAAGTTTTCCCAACAGGCAGATAATAAGGCTTTCTTTGTGACTGACTGGGGACAAGTAGCATCAGAACCTGCAATACCTAAAAAAGCAATAGACTCCTAGTCTCATGGGAAATCAGATAAATAAATATGAAGGTTCTAGTTACATGTTGTAGGTCTATTACCATTAAAATTATGTAGTGAGGTAATCTGTGAAGTCAATTTGCTTCTCTACTAAATTATACAAAATTCTAGTTGCTTCCTTAGATGCTCAATAGCCAAGACTTTTTCTTTCTTCCCTTTAAAATCAACTGAGATGCATTTCATAAATAATAAAATGAGAAAAACCTTTGTGTTTTTACCTAAAATGGTTAACTTTGTCACTGATTTAAAAATTCTAGAGACATGCTAAGTTCTTCTACCCAAGGTAATGGTCATTCTAAGACCTACAAGGGTTATCATGGTGAGAGAGGATGGGCTACATTGAGGATGGGAAGCTTAGATGCAGATAGATGATGAGAAGTTACAGTTTGCTAAGCCCTGAAGATTTTGCAACTTAAATAGGAAATGAAGTAAGAAGAGTTCATGTAATTACAACACAGTGTGACAAGTTCTCTGTTAAAAATGCGAGTACAGGGTACTCAGAGCACTGGCATTCCAGCCAGAATGGAAAATAGATGACTGAAGAAGAAGGCAAAGTGAGATCAGGAAAGCCTCTTGGTGGATAAGACATCTGAGTTACATTTTGAATAGTGAGAAAGAATTTGCCAGCTGAGGGGCTGGGTGAGAAAGGTAATATATTCTGCACAAAAAGTCTAGCATGGCATTTTCAAAGATCCTTAAGTACTTTAGCATGGATGGATGGTAAAAATTCATGAGTCAGAAAAATCAAGTCTGCAGACTTTTGCAGATGCCAGATCACCAGCAAACATGGCTATCTGGAGTTTGAATTTGATCCTGAAGGCAATGGTGAGCCACGGAGTGGGTTTAAGCAGTGAAATCACACTCTTTAGTTTTTCAGAGGTTTGAATTTTTAATCCATCTTTCATCAAATGGAGTATCGAAAAGATCAGAAGCCAAACCATCCTGGAGCTTAGAAGACTAGTCACAATAACTTGTATGGGAAATGATGCAACTGACAGAAGAAAAGCCATGAGATTCAAAAGGAAGAGATGTGGTTGAGTATGATTAAGAGTCCAAATTGGGACTTGCTTTCCACTGGGTTGAAAGAGAGGGAAAAAGCAGCAGATTGGGGAGGATAGAGGTGGAAAATTCCATTAGTCCTGGGACATAAGGTTTTTCTAGAATCTGTTATCAAGTTCCAAATCTCTAGGTCATGATATCTCTTTCATGTGGAGTCTAAAAAGAAATGATACAAATGAACTTATTTACAAAACAAAACCAGACTCACAGAATTAAAGAATGAATTTATGGTTTCATGAATATATGGGAGGTGGGGGCTGTGGGGGGAAAGCATAGCTAGGGAGTTTGAGATCAACACATATACATATATATTTCAAATGATTCTCTTTATTGTACAGCAGAAACTAATATAACATTGTAAAGCAATTATATTCCAATAAAAATAAACTTGAAAAAATTGAATAATAAAATAAAATAGATAAACAAAAAGAGCTAACTGTATAGCACAGAAAACTCTGCTCAATGTTATGTGGCAGCCTGCATAGGAGGTGAGTTTGGGGGTGAATGGAAACTGGTATATATGGCTGAGTCCCTTCGCTGTCCACTTGAAACTATCACAACATTGTCAATCAGCTATACCCCAATAAAAATCAAAAGATAAAAATTGTGTATACATGGATGCAGCTCACTGTGGAAAATTAAAGAATGGGTGGTAATGATGGCCAGTATGTTCCAGGGAATTCCTGAGAGGTGAACCAGGAGGAGTTTCAGTTCCACAGAAAAAAAGGAGGAAGATAAAGATGGCATTTTTTAACACGTTCTCCTTCTCTTACCTTTTGAGCAAGAAGAAAGAAACTGAGTCTACAATCAGCACTCAGCTAGAGATGTAAATCCTAGGAATAATCCTGGTGTGGGCATTCTATAAAACTGTGTATTACAATTTTAAGTACCTTTTCTTCCTTGCTAGATTTTTCAGGGTCAGAATGATGTCTTATACCTTAGTAGTTCTGGTAGTGAGTAAAAAACAATCAAACAAACAAACAAAAAAAGGTGTGTTCTGAGTTCATCTTTAAAGACAATCTTCTCTAAGGATGGTGAACTCATTCAGCATACAGCAATGTTAATACAACATTTCTATGTCTGTGGGTCTATTTCTGCTTTATATATAAGTTCATTTGTATCTTTTTCTTTTATAGGGTGGAAAACAAATTTATGGTTACCAAGGGGGTTGATGAGGGATAAATTACAAGTATCAGTTCAGTTCAGTCGCTCAGTTGTGTCCGACTCTTTGTGACCCCATGAATCGCAGTATGCCAGGCCTCCCTGTCCATTACCAACTCCCAGAGTTCACTCAGACTCACGTCCATCGAATCAGTGATGCCATCCAGCCATCTCATCCTCGGTCGTCCCCTTCTCCTCCTGCCCCCAATCCCTCCCAGCATCAGAGTCTTTTCCAATGAGTCAACTCTTCTCATGAGGTGGCCAAAGTACTGGAGTTTCAGCTTCAGCATCCCTCCCTCCAAAGAAATCCCAGGGCTCATCTCCTTCAGAATGGACTGGTTGGATCTCCTTGAAGTCCAAGGGACTCTCAAGAGTATACCTACCACTATATATACAGAATGGGCTTTCCTGGTGGCTCAGTGTTAAAAAATCAGCCTGCTGATGCAGAAGACATGCATTTGATTCCTGGGTCAGGAAGATCCCCCGGAGAAGGAAATGGCAACCCACTCCTGTATTCTTCCCTGGGAAATCCCATGGGCAGAGGAGCCTGATGAGCTACAATCCATAGGGTCTTAAAAGAGTTAGTGACTAAAACAACAATTTATAGAACAGGTAAATGATAAGGACCTATTGTATAGCACAGGGAACTATGTTCAATATTTTGGAATAACCTATAATAGAAAATAATCTGAAAAAGGATAGATTTATATATGAACATATATGTATATATACATGTATAAGTGAATCACTTTTCTGTCCACCTGAAACTAACACAATATTGTAAGACAACTGTGTGTGTGTGTGTGCATGTGTATGAGTGTTTGCTTAGTCACGTCTGACTCTTTGCAACCCCGGAGACTGGAGCCCGCCAGGCTCCTCTGTCGATGGAGTTTTCATACTGGAGAGGGTTGCCATTTCCTACTCCAGGGGATCTTCCCAACACAGGAATCAAACCTCATTCTCTTGCATCCCCTGCAATGGCAGGCCAATTCTTTACCACTTCATCTTTAATAATTCCTTTTTCCTCTGCTCATATACACAATACAGCATTTCTAAGTTGTAATCATTCACAGAACACATATTTACTGAGCACATAAAATGTGCTAGGTACAGCTCTAGAGATGGAGGATGTGGCAGTGAATGAAATAGGAAAAATCTCCTGTCTTTATGGAGGCAACATTTTAGGCAAAGAACAGATAATAAATAAGATAAGCCAGTAAATGCATAGTATGTTAGATAATGGTAAATGTAGAAAGAAACCATGAAGCAGGAAAGGGGAAAAAGTATCAGAAGGTGACTACAATTTTATTTTCTCTTTCAAAATTTTTATTGGACTATAATTGATTTACAATGTTGTATTATGTTCTGGTGTACAACACAGTGAATCAGTTACATATATACATATATCCATCCTTTTTTAGATTCTTTTCCCATATAGGTCATTACAGAGTGTTGAGCAGAGTTCTCTGTGCTATACCAGAGGTCCTTATTAGTTACCTATTTTATATATGGCAGTGTGTATACGTCAGACAGAGTGGCTTCATCTGGTCTCATGGAAAAGCTGATATTTGAATACAGATGCAAAAAGGATATGAGCAAGCCACACAGATATCTGGGGAAGAACCTTTGAGTAGCGAGAGAAGCACATGGAAACATGAGAGATGGGAGTTGACCCAGTGTGTTTAATGGCCAGTGGGGATAGAAGATATGTGAGCAGAGAAAATGAGAGCAAGACAAGTAGGCCATGAGAGAAGAGAGGTGGTGAGTAGCCATGGCAGCTAGGCTCAGTCATGCTAAGGTAAGGCTGGCTTTTTTTCTTATTGAGATGGAAGCCCTTGTAGGGTTATTCGCAGAGGAATAATACGGCCTGACTTATGTTTTAACAGGATCACTCTGGCTGCTGTGTTGAGAATAGGGTTATGAGATGGTGGGCAGGGGCCAAAGCAGAAGAAAATTAGGAGGCTTTTGCAATTATCTAGGCATAAATGGGGGCAGCTCCCAGCTTGGAGCAAGATTGTGGCAGTGCAGGAGATTAAAACTGTTCAGTTTCTGGATACATGATTAAAGGTTCTGGATATATTGTTAAAGTTTCTGGATATACTATTAAAAGGACAGACACCCAACTCATAAAAGGGAACATGGTGCCTGGGTTTGAAATTGCCTTAGTCCCCAAGACCATAACTCCAAGATCCAAGGCTGACAATCTGGAGAAGCAAGAGATCTGATGTGTAGGTCTGGTCTGAAAGCTTACCAACTCAAGACCCAGGGAGAGCCAATGTTTCAGTCTGAGCCTACAGGCTAGAGAAGACCAATGCTGGGAGATAAGCGTCTGGCAGGAGTTCCCTCTTATTCAGACTTTTTGTTCTATTCTGGTGTTTGACTAGATGAATCCCAGTCACATTAGAGAGGGCTATCTTTTTTGCTCCATTTAATTCTAATATTACTCTCATCTAGAAATATCCTCACAGACACACCCAGAATAATGTTCATCCAGAAGTCTGAGTACCCACCCCATGGCCCAGTCAAATTGGCACATAAAATTAACCATCACAAGTCCACCCTTTGTCAGCCTGGGACCTATATGCATCTCCTTAAATCATACTTAGGCTCCAAGTAAGGACAAGGTCATAATTTTACCCAACATAATACAGCTCTCTTGTGTACAATCAAAAACACACTAACCTCTTTCTCGGAAGAGAAGGTAAAGTCCTTGAGTGATGTTTATTCTTCTCCTTGATATTCCATAACTAATTAGTGGTACTTAAACATTATGATATAAAGCTAACACATCTTGGGTTACATGATGAAGGAATACAGAGGGAAAAAAACAAACACATTTACTTCATATATGCATGCACATATTCACAACAAAATAAGGAGAAAATACTAATAACAATCACAATCCTCATTTCTTTAGTGGTCACAAGGTTATAGCTTATATTCTAACTACCTTCTTCCACTAATCATTCTGTATTCCCTTTGCCTTCAGCAAGCACTTCAGCCTGTTGTGATTCTTTACCTGGTGGAGTAGTAGTCCAATCTCCCCTTGATATTCAGGATTATCACTGTAGCAAGTGTAGTAAATCCCTCCTTTGCTTGTTCATCCAAAGGTATAAGCATTGTGGACAATGGCTGGTCTCTGGTCTTAATTTCAAATTCAATGGAATCATCCTTGTGTCTCCTGGTGGAAATGCCTCCTTTTTAGCTTAGACCTCTAGACCAACAGAGCATAAACTCATGGGAACAGGAACTGAAAATATTGCTAGTGGGATCATTGAGTGTAAGAGTGAGTGATATCTTTCACATTTATGGCCATGATTCCTGGACCTCAAAGCCTGGTTGTAAATGAAGCAGCACCATCTATCAGACACTGATTCAGAGCATACACAACTTTCTACAAAGAATTTTGACCTAACTCTCTTCCAGGTATTGCCACTCAACCAGCACTGTATCTGAGACAATCATTCTGTCAAGCTAGCTGCTTCAGGATGGTAGGGAATATGGTAAAACTAGTGAATCCCCTAAGCATGGGCCCATTGTCACAGTTTTGTGATGAAGTGAGTTCCTGGTCACTCATTTTGTTCTTTTCAAATATTCAGTTGAATTATGCACATCCACATAAGGGACGGCAATCTGCTTTACTCACTCCACCAATTAAAATATTAATTTCAGCTAGAAATACTCTCACAGACACACCCAAAGAAACGTTTGGCCAAATGATTGGGCGTAAAATTAATCATCACAGCAAGCTTGTTCTAGGCTAGCTTTAAGAATGTATGAATGTGCACAGCACAAGAGCTATAAACAGAACAAAAAGACTTCTTCTTGAATGAGAGAAGATACTTGAAAACCAGATATATGATAAAGGGTTAGTATCTGAAATAGACAAAGAATTCATGTAACTCAACATCAAAGAACACTCAAATAATCTGATGTTTAAAAAGGAGGCAGAGGACATAAATAAACATTTTTCCAAAGAAGACATACATAAGGCCAAAAAGCACATGAAAGGATGTGCAATATCATTAATTATCAAGGAGATACAAAGCAAACCCACAATGGGATATCAGTTAACACCTGTCAGATGGCTATTATCAAGAAGAAAAGAAATAATAAGTGTTGGTGAGGATGTGAAAAAAAGGAACCCTTTGTACATTGTTGGTGGAAATGTAAGTTAGTGCAGCTATTCACTATGGAAAACAGTATAGAGGCTCCTCAAAAAATTAAATATAGCACCGCCAAGCAATTTCACTTCTAGATATCTATTCAGAGAAAATTTAAAAATAACTCGAGAAGATTTATGCACCTCTATGTTCATTGCAGCATTATTTACAATAGGAAACAATCTAAGTGTTCATCAATGGATGAATGGAGAATATATATATTATATAATTATATATTATTATATTTATATTATGCAAAGACGGGCTCGATAAAGGACAGAAATGGTATGGACCTAACAGAAGCAGAAGATATTAAGAGGAGGTGGCAAGAATACATGGAAGAACTGTACAAAAAAGATCTTCACGACCCAGATAATCATGATGATGTGATCACTAATCTAGAGCCAGACATCTTGGAATGTAAAGTCAAGTGGGCCTTAGAAAGCATCACTACGAACAAAGCTAGTGGAGGTGAATTCCAGTGGAGCTATTTCAAATCCTGAAAGATGATGCTGTGAAAGCACTGCACTCAATCTGCCAGCAAATTTGGAAAACTCAGCAGTGGCCACAGGACTGGAAAAGGTCAGTTTTCATTCCAATTCCAAAGAAAGGCAATGCCAAAGAATGCTCCAACTACCACACAATTGCACTCATCTCACATGCTAGTAAAGTAATGCTCAAAATTCTCCAAGCCAGGCTTCAGCAATACGTGAACTGTGAACTCCCTGATGTTCAAGCTGGCTTTAGAAAAGGCAGAGGAACCAGAGATCAAATTGCCAACATCCACTGGATCATGGAAAAAGCAAGAGAGTTCCAGAAAAACATCTACTTCTGCTTT